>BGPR01039320.1:0-14352 GCA_013235015.1 Araneus ventricosus
CGAGAGCCTCTATACTATTTGCCACCAACTCCCCTTGAACTTGCGGCGGAAAAAACTTTCCTTGCAGTATTATTTCCGGGCTCTGTCCCATTCTCAACATCCTACTTCTCATATGACTCTTCCTGCTACCCTCCGAAGGATTTACAATGCTCGCCCGTCTCACATTCTCCCTTTTTGTGAGAGAGTGAAAAGCATAATCCAAGATTCGGAGTTCAACTTTCCAGATATCCAGACTGTCGATTTCCAAATTTTCCCACCTTAGAATATTCCCCAGTTTTCCTTTTTGAATCCATTCTCTGGTTTTGATAAAAGTAAGACATCTCCAGTGATTTACCAGCAACTTTTTAGTTTCCATCGCTCTCGGTATTCCTCATACAGGCCAATTTTTACTGACGGTTCAAAGGCAGTCGGCCATGTTGGATGTGGTATTATTTTTGATGCCGACATCAGCAGTTTCCGTCTGCATACATCCTTTTCAATTTTGTCAGCAGAGTTAGTGGCGATCTTCTACGCTCTCCAGAAGATATCTCTCTTATTTCAACGCCAATTTTGCATTTATACTGATAGCATGAGTTCCTTAGAAACACTTTGTCATCCTCACTTTCAAATGCATCCAGTTGCTATGGAAATCTTGGGACTTCTGCAGACTCTTCAACATAGGGGTTTTTGCATTTTGTTTTGTTGGATCCCGAGTCATGTGGGAATTGCTGGAAATGAGCAGGCAGATCACAGTGCAAAGACAGCTGCTTCTCTCTTGCACCGTGAAATTCCTTACTGTGACGTGAAGAAATCAGTTGCACGATGCATTTTTTCTCTGTGGCAAGAGACATGGGACCTGCAGGTCCGAAATAAATTACATTACATCAAACCTTCTATTGGTTTGTGGCCAGTTCTGCCTATACGAGGGGCTGATGTCAAACTGACTCGCCTCCATATAGGACACACTAGAGCTACACATAAGCACCTTCTTTTTGGTGAGAGAGTACCGATGTGCCCCACGTGTAATGTTGAACTAACTGTTTATCATATTTTAATCGAATGCTCCAATTTTAATCGTCATCGAATTCATTTCTTTAATTCATCGTTTTTAACTTTGGCTGAACTGCTGGGTGAGAATCACCATCCAGATATTTTTAATTTCCTCAAAGCTATACGCTTTTTAACATGTATTTAATGTCTTCAATCATTTGTTCGTTTGAGTATTTTTTAAAATTTTGTTTCTAGTTTACCTTTTAACTGTCTTTTCTTCCTCTATCTGAAAGTATCCTTACTTTTGACAAAAATTTTATCCAACTGTTCTGTTTTAACCATTTGAGTGGCGCAGCATGGCCAAGCCTGGCTCTTGCGCCATAAAACCAAAACTCACTCACTCACTCACTCACCCGGTCAGTGAAGAAGCGTTGGCTTCGCCTGACTTCACTGATTTTCAACTTGTTAGAAATAAAAAGAAGCTGAAAATGGATTCTCCAACTAAAACAAACCATAGCATCACCAAAGCAGAAAAGATCTCAAAATTTTACACCACCTCTCACCGTGACATAACTAAACCTATTCCAACAAAGGATAACGTTTCAACCCATCAATCTACATTGAAACCTCTTCCAACCACCAGGCCTACTTCTGTTGACATTGAGCTTTTACCAATGGCTGTCCTTCCTCCATTGGAAAAAAAAATTTTACAATCTCGGGAATCGGATGCTGATGCCGAGATGAGCTCCTCCTCTGCATCAGAAGAGGATGCCTTAGAGTACAACATGTCGGAGGACTTGGAGGACTCGCCTGCAGTTATCAATCCTCCACCTCCCTCCAAACCTGAAAAGGCAAACAAAAATAAAAACAGGTAGCATTATTGCTTCTGCTTTGCACGTTATTTCTTTTTTTTTTTTAAATATTTTCAAAAACAAATGACCTACACTGAATTGTTTTTTACCACTAACTTATTTTGTTCTTTCATTTTTTAAACATTTTCTCTATATAGATTTCGCCCTTGAAATTTTACTTGATCTTTGCCCACCATGTGATATTTTAGACATTTTACATCTGATGTATTTTAAAACTTGCATTTTATCTCTTTTCATCCTTTATCTATCCATTTTTTGGTAACATGGTTTTCTTTTCATATGCAACTATGAATTTCAGATTTATTTTAGAATTTTATCTACCTCTTTTAATATAACACCATATATTTTATCACCGTGATCTTGTTTATCTACCATACGTTTGGTGCAGTTTAGCCAAAAATGGCTCTTGCGCCATTAAACCCCAAACAACCAAACCAACCATCGATGTCTGATTAAAATTCGGATAGATATCCGCTGCTCTCTTGTTTGATCTTCCGAAATAAATCAATATTAAAACGAAACAGGGTATCCGATGTTCTCTCAAAATGATATTTCATACACCTGCCAAAAAAAAATGAATACTTAAGAAGAATTAGAAAAAACAGTAATCAAGAGAAACAATAGTTTAAAAAATTTACTTGGATGCAAAGGATAAAATTCAAGGAAAATTACTTTCAGCATTTGATATCCTTTTTGAATCGCCAGCTTAATTTCTTCGGTCACCCATGTTCCAATGAAGAAACGCTCATCATTTCCATGAGCCGACAAAGGCTTTAATTCAATTCCTCGGAGCAGGTACGGCAGAGAGGAATGCTGTGAAGTTATAGCATATTAAAACAATATTAAATCGTATAGTAGAATTTAAGTTTAAACTTTTTTTTTTTTTTGCTTTTGACAAATCATAGAAATTTATTAATTATTATGGCATTTTAGACTTACAAACTATCAAGTTATTCACTTCACAATAACACCAAGCTATGATATATGTATATATATATATATATTTTACCAGGCCAGTTCCTTACTCAATTGCTCTAGGCACAAATAAACGCACACATTCAGATTAACTGAGCTATAATAATTTATATTTATTAGTATGCCTTGATTAACACAATCAATGGAAATTATAGTCGATCGACTTCCTTACTCACAAATCTAATGATTGAACACGTTTGATTCACTTAGACATAACAAACACAGTTGCATGGAAAAACAAAGTATGCATTGACTATGATACGGCTACATGAGATAAAACTAAAAACTGATTCACTAGAAATAGTCTTATTGCCTTACAGCGACCAGAGTTCCACTTATTTTTTCTTTACACGTTTTAATCAAATCTTGTAAATGAACTTGCTTCAGCAAGAGTTCGGAGTACTTTTTCATCCTCTCAAAATTGACAAAAAGTTCAAATCTACACTTCGCTATCTTGAAAACCTTCAGCTTCTAATGTCCATTGGTAACAAGAAGAAATAATAAAAATTCAAAAAAGTACTTATCACTGAGGCTCTGCAGCAGCCTCTAAGGTAGCACCTTCTGGCAAGGGAAATCATCTCATCGACACCTTGAATGCATGGACCCACTATGGCACCGTCATCTCCCGAAGAAAAAAATAATCTTCGCAGGGGACCTTCAACCTCCGGCCTCTCCAAGAGTCCGTTCACCTCCTTCGATGATGTCCAGCACCCGAAAAGCCCCCGTCTGTTCTCCTCCTCCAACCAAAAAGACCCGCTTCCCTACGTCACAGGCAGTTACGTCACTCCCCTTTCGAATGTTCTCCAAAGTTCAGGACAGGACCAGATATTTCATCACCCCACAGTAAAATTTCGTCATCCATCGGTATTTTCTCTTCAGCGTGACTCAGCAATTTCCACTGGGGACAATGCTTCGCAGTGAAACCACCCAGAGCAAGGGCAAAAATAAGGGAACGCATTTCATCTCCTTTCTTTTTTCATCTTTTGACATAAACAAATTCTAGTTTCACACACACAGGAATTTTATACAATTAAGTCACTATTTAAATAAAACATAAAATAACAAAAATAGAATTATTTTAAATAAAAAAGATCTTTTAAGCGATAAGATATTTAAATGTTAGATAAAAGAACCGACTTTGAGTATTTTGATTAAATTTATTAAGAAGAAGGGAAAATAATTGAAGTTAATAATTAAAAAGTTAAGGTGTTAATTTAATTTAAATGTTGTGGGACAACACAGCAGGAAACATAAGCTTTCCATTGCAAAGTAATAGAAGAACCGGTAAATACAATCCTCTAAGTGGAAGGATTTTGCATTTGATAATTCTGAAGTAATAATTTAAATCGCCAATCTGATCTGTTATAATGTTAGGATGCCCTGCAGGATAGCGACAATACTTGTTAAACTATAAGATAAAATAAAACAAAGCATTGGAAATTCAATAGTATCTGGTATCATCATATACAATAGTAATATATATTACTATTTTAGAGGGGATGACGGCAATTTTTAACGGATTTCGTTTGTCGTCAGCAGAAAAAAGCACAAATTAATATCATGAGCGAGCTTCTCTTCCTGACGAGCGGCTCGCTATGATATTTTGCTTTTTTCTGGTTTTTGTCTATTTAGCCATTTTGTCCTTTTTTACTGTTTTTATTTTGTGTTTATATGTTGGTTTTGATATATATATATATATATATATATACAAAAAATAAAATATTTACTTACCCATGGATGCAGTGAAGTGAAGTACTACGTACTTCGCCTTATTCTCCAAATACAACTTCACGGCATTGGTTCGTCCTCCGTAAAAGGCATCCAGGAGTTTCAGTCAGTCTTGTATTTCGTGCATTTGCAAGACAGTCTTTAATTCCTGTTCTTTCTCGATCTGCTTCGTAAAGTAGTGTCCCCATTCCTCTATCACTTCATATCCGGGATTTTTAACCTATCCATTTTTGGTAACATAATTTTATCTTTTCATATGCAACTATGAACTTCAAATTTATTTTAGAATTTTATCTACCTCTTTTAATGCAACACCATATATTTTATTACCGTGATCCTGCTTATCTGCCATACGTTTGGCGCAGTTTAGCCAAAAATGGCTCTTGTGCCATTAAACCTCACACAACCAACCAACCAACCGAGATTTTTAAGTTTTTCTGTCGTTGATTTCGTTTTTTCATACAGAGAACTCATTTGCACACATGATAAAAGATTCACTAAATCCCCATCAAAGCACTCCGTACAACCATGGTAGAACCAGCCCTAGATAGAAAAAAATAGTGAGCACTGATCCTATTTTTTTAATATATATATATATATATAATATATATATATTTATAAAATACTCTTCTTGAAATTGATAGACTGTCTTTGATTCGTTCACAGAAATACATTAATTTTCTTTTCTCCGAGTCCATTTAATGCGTGTTGTATTGCAATATTCTCTATTGAGGATCCATGAAATCCACATGTCATACAGATTTTTCTGTCAATCATATTTTAATTGAATGTCCTTTTAAATGTCATCGGGAGTACCATTTTACTTCACCATCTCTACCCCTCAGGGGCACATCTTCTTTAGGTGTGACGGGATTCACGACCCCGAGGTACCCTAGTGTCTTTTTCTCCTTCCGTTTTGTCCTCCCCTTGAGTTTATTGCTTTTTTTTTCTTTCCCTCGAGGGTAGACGAGGGAGCTCTCCATGAGAAGCTGTTGCCGTTCTGTTTGCTTCCTGCTTCTCATGGACAGCAACATACCCCCACGTGTTGGCCGTGCGTGGCGACCCTTTAGACGGGTGGTGCACTGTTGGTCCCCGGTGTATCAATTCGGCTGGTATCCTAACCGTCTGGTTAGTCTGCTAGGGATCAAGCGAAAGGGTCATTCTCTGGGGCTTGGCGTTAAGGGTGGTCAACGTTCCTGGAGGTGGCCCTGAGCGTATAGGTCCCGGCTAGCACTAAGGTAAGTGCCGAGGCTGGGAATGTCCAGAGCCGGTGGCTGCCTTCCCTTGTTGGGCTCCTTGGTGGGTGGTGCCGTCGGGACCCGAACCACCTTGAAAACTTGCATGGGACGTAAGAAACATTTTCCCTTTAGTGGGCACCAAATGGATGTGAATATTAATGAAAACCATTATGACAAATTTTTCCTTGTGAAAAGAATCTCTTCTCAAGAGGAAACATTTAATTCCGTTTCACCGTTTTTGGTTCAGAGATCTATAACTGAAAATATTGGTGATGTTTCTTCTGTGCGTAAACTTCGATCAGGGGACCTGCTGATTGAGGTTAACTCAAGAACACAGGCACAAAAAATTGTCAAAATAAAAACTTTTGGTTCAATCCCAGTTAGCGTTAGCTCTCATGTTTCAATGAATTCCTCTAAAGGTGTCATCTCTTGTGGGGAATTATTAAATGATACGACTGAAGAAATAACGAAAGAACTGAAAAGTCAAGGAGTGACGCACGTACGTCGTATTTCTGTACGAAGAGTTGGACAACTCTTTGACACCAAACATCTAGTTTTAACATTTAACTCTCCGAAATTACCGCAGTCAATCAAAGCTGGCTATATGAAACTCGTCGTAAAGCCTTACATCCCTAATCCCTTAAGATGTTTTAGATGTCAACGTTTCGGTCATTCGAAAGTTTCATGCCGCGGGACTCTAACTTGCGGCCGTTGTGCTGAACAGGGTCACGATAGCCAACAGTGTACATCAGAAGAAAAATGCGCGAACTGTAAAGGCAAACATGCTTCTTATTCTCGCTCCTGTACTATCTGGCAGTTTGAGAAGGAAGTAATAGCTGTTAAAGTTAAGCAACAGGTTTCATACTTGGAAGCCAAGAAAATTGTTAAAGGTAGAACACCACTTCCTGGAAACAGTTATGTCTCTAAACTAAAAAATACAGTCTACCCGAAACGTAACCAGACATTACCTACAGACACCTCTTTAGATTCTGTACAAATCACTCCGTCCACTGCTCCCATCCAGGAGCAAGATCCCATTCCAATCTGTAAGGTTTCTGATTCACACGATGTATCGGGATTTACAATTGTTAAAAAGAAAAAAGCTAAACAACGATCCACATCTCTAAAAGATGCAGAAAATAAACCAAATTCCGTCGTAGCCTCTAAGTTTTGGAGAACCTCACCTCTAGAGAATTCCACACCTACATCTGTGCGAAGCAGTTATTCACGTAAATCAATAATAAAGGCGAATGGAGCCACAGTAAATGATCATGACAAATTGGCTTCTACTGTGAACTCTGGACCTGAACCTATGGCAATAGATAATAAGCTCCTTGATAGCCCTAAAACTGACATAGAACCAGATACTGTTATAGAATACAACCCTAATGAAACTATTGATGAAATACCACCTGTCCTTGAACAACAACCTTCGACTAGTTCCACCACAACTGATAAAAGTACTCTTAAACAGAGATTTAAAAAATGGCCACTTCGATGGGTTGACATAGATTTTAAGACATTTTATAACGAACCTTTAAGTACTCCTGTCCACGACAAGTACTTAAAAAAACACCAAATTAAAAGGCTTCAATTAGCATCGATTTTATCCTCTTCACATTGTTAGTGAAACTTCCCTTCATTGAACTTTACCTTTAATGTTGCAAAGATTTTATTCTTAGTGTACTTCGTCGTTTTTAAGATCTTTCACATTTTAACGCTTTTAAATTTTCACATGGAATTTTTGTATCATAGTCTATTATCACCATATGTTTGGCGCAGTATAGCCAGTTCTGGCTCTTGCGCCATAAAACCGAACACAACCAACCAACATTCACCATCTCTAATCTTGCAGGACTTGGTGGGTGAGAAATGCCATCCAAATATTAATTTTTTAAAGACCATTGGGTTTTTTATGAGCATTTAGTCCTTTTAACTTGTCCTTTAGTCCTTTTAACTTTCTTTGCTTTTTTACATCTGGATCATTTCAAACAATTTTTTCACATTTTTACTGAATTTTAAAATTTAAGAACCACTGTGTTGAATTTTAACATTTGATTGGCGCAGTTTAGCCAACAATGGCTCTTGCGCCATTAAACCTCAACCTACTTACCTTCAGGTGATTTGCTCTGAATGCTGCCATACAGGATGATGCTATTGTCACGTAAATGAAAGAAAACAACAAAATAAATAAAACTGCCCCAAACACAATATTATTACTAACACAAAAAATAACAAGAAAGAAAAAAAAAATTACCAGAATGGTGGGTCCACATTAGTACTTTCGATAAATTGCTTTCGGAATTCTGAGCAACACCGTCGCAAGATATCGACATCTGAACTGAAAACATTCTATTCAATATTTAGTCTACAGATCGTGATCTCAGAAAAAAAATTGACGTAATGAAACAAGAAAAGTTACCTACCGACAGTAAGCCAGCATTTCATCTTGAAAATTAAAAACCTTTCCGTCTTGGCCCTTATGCCATTCTAAAAATTCCGTCCTAGCAGCAGTTGACATGGCGTCATGGTTGAAGTATTTTGGATCAGGATAGGATCCTACGTAACTTTGATTTTCCTTACGATTAAATAGATGAGGGAAGTAACCGTTTTAGGTAGATTCCTTATAGGAACTCTACCTATTGCAATGGTTCTCATGACACGACTTTTGGAAAATTTCTGCAGATCTTCACCGATCATGACCCCTAGAACCCAAAACCACCCTTCGTTAAAAAGTTTATATATATATATATATATATATATATATATATATATATATATAAACGCTTTTTCCCATGTTATCTTGTGAACACGATAACTGGAGTAATTTTGTTGTAAATTTAACCAGCTTGGGATATGTTGTAAAGATAGTGAAAATCTCGGTCGAGTTCGTAGATGGGCTATCCAGCTCAAAGGGGGTGGAAATGGTGGGGGGTGGAAATTTTCATTTTCCCATAATTCCTTTACAATTGAAAATAGAAAGAAAATTCAAATTAGGCGAATTATTGCCTTATCAAAACGAACAATTTTTGCATTTAAACTTTTTCGATAGCTACAATTGCTTAGAAGTTATGAGCTGAAAAGTGATTTTCCCACCCTTCCCCTCCTCTCCCCCTAATTTAAAATACGTTTTAACCTATGCATGTTACCCCTCGTTGGAAAGCTCTCGTAATTTGCAGTTTCTTCCACCCTCCTTCATTCTTGTAGCTCTAATACTTATGAGAATAGAGGGCAAAATGTTCTTTTCCTTATTATTAGTAGTAGAGAAGTATATGCATAACGCTTTGGCCCGTGTTATTTTGTAAACACGATAACTAGAGTAATTTTGATTAGATTTTAACTGGCGACGGATATGTTGTAAGGAGGGTGAAAATCTCGGCCGAGTTCGCAGATGGGCTAACCAGCTCAAAGGGGGTGGAAATGGTGGGGGACTGAAAATTTCATATTCCCATAATTCCCTTACGATTCAAGATAGAAAGAAAATTCAAATTAAAAGTTCAACTCTTTTAAAAATTTACAAGATTGTGGTTTTATCCAAACTTGACTATGGTTGCGTGATTTATGGTTCAGCGGCAAAGTCAGTCCTTCAGTAGTTGGGCACTGTTCACCATCAAGGACTTCGCCTAGTATCAGGAGCTTTTCGAACTTCTCCGGTTCAAAGCTTATACGTAATTACTGGAGACCCATGTTTGAAGTTACGACGTGAGAGATTTTCTCTCAAATGCTATTTTTAAAATAAAACGAAATCCCTCTCATCCCTCATCTGAAAAGGTTATGAAAAAGGTTATGAAACCCATTTTTGGCTAGTTTTATGAGAAAATAGTATCTTTTATTCCATCCTTTGGTCATAGAATACGTTCTCGTTTAGAGAATTTTAACCTAAAGAAGATTGATATTTTACCCAAACAAAACGAGCCGCCACCTTGGAGAAGCAGAAAAGTTCTTGCCATTGTTGATTTTAATAAACTGCCTAAATAAACAACTGCGCCTTCTGTTTATGTGCAAGAATTCTGCTACCATAGACAAAAATTGGAAAGATATGGTACTGTTTTTATAGATGGTTCAAAATTCGGCGACCATGTTGGTTCAGCTGTCGTTTTTAAGCATATCGTCATTTCTAGAACACTAAACAAACATTGCTCTGTTTTTTACCTTATAAATTTTTGCAATTTATACAGCTTTAAGGGCAATTAGACTTCTATCCAAGAAAGAGTGGATCTTCTATGCCAATTCGTAAAGATCTATTAAAGCGATTTTAAACATATACAGACAAAGACATCCTTTGGTGCTTAGCACAGTAAAATTATATTTTAAACTACAGGACCGAAATTTTGATATTTTATTCTGTTGGCGACGTGATTTGGTCGACTGCAGACGTAACTATGTCTCGTATCGGAATTTTTGTACTTCCTAGAATAAAATACATCCGTGCTTGTTCTTTCGGCGCGAGTACTTGTGGGCGAATTAAAGCTTGCTTCTTCTTCACGGAGGATTTCAAGTACTTCATCTATAGACTTGTCACGCTGTGTTTTTAAAACGTCTCGTACTTTAACAAATTTTCCTTTTAAACTACGAACAGTATAGTAGACAAGCTCCCGAGGTTAGACATCTAATTCTAGCGAATGACACTTGGTAGCTATACCTCTCGCTCTAGTTATGTAATCATTCGCCGATTCATTGTTGTTTATTTGAAGATTTTTCAGCTCCTTTAACCCGCGTCAATTTTATTTCCGTTATTTCTGGTCTGTAAATGTTGATTTTATTTTGTCCCTCAAAATTTGAGCATTATTTTCTGCAGGGCTGTAAGGCCTGTTCGTCTGAAAGCGACGACTTAATGTAAGCCTCGGCGTCAGAACTCTTTTGCTCCCATTTTGATGCTTATCTACCTCTTTTAATGTAACACTATATATTTTATTATCGTGATCCTGCTTATCTACCATACGTTAAGCGCAGTTTAGCCAAAAATGGCTCTTGCGCCATTAAATCTCACGCAACCAACCCATTCTGATGCATCCTTTTCACTTAGACATTCTGGTCTCATTTGCGTTGTCACGGAGTCCAGCCGTTTTAAACTCAAAGCTGCTTGTATTTTTAATGACCAAGTAAAATAATTAGAACCAGTAAGTTCGGGAACACTTAACCTATCCATTTTAATACTTCTGTTTTGACAGTTCGTTATCACACATTTCTATGTTTAATCAACCACTGTCAACTATTTAATCAACCGCGTCCTGCTACCATTTTGTTGTTTCTTCTATAACCCATTAACTCTCAAATTAATTTAAAGCATAGATTTCAAAAAATTTATATTAAATTAAATTTTAAACAACAATATTAAATTAACTGCGAAGTAAAATTAAATTCGGAAAAGATAAATTTGAGGGGAGGTCAGAAAAAATGCAAAAATATCGGTGCAAATCATTTTAAAACCTTGTTCTTACATGAATATTAAAGAATTTTAAAATATATTAAAATATCAAATAAAAATCACTTTCTAATTCCACAGCCAAACAATATTGAAATTAATATTGTTAATACCCATTAGCTTTAATTTGATCACTAAAAATAATCACTGTTCTTCTTGAGGAGACTTGAAAAGAAAAAAGTGGGGATATCGTCGTAAAAAAGTTTCGCCTTGGCGATTATTTCCGTGCAGTACAGTAAGTGTTGCTTGGATTTGCGATTTCAGGGGCATTTTGGATAACTAGGGTTTCGGTTAACCGGGATTTTGCTGTATTTAGTCAGTTTCCATAATCCCGGAAGCTGATCATTAGGAATATTAGCAAGTTTATTATAAAAATGTGGTGACTGACACCAAACCAGCTAATCTCTCTGATGATAATGATAAACATCTTGTAAATAAATTTTAATTTTATAAAAATTAACTGCTTATATTTTTCACTGCACATGCGTTGTCGCATTGCAGTTTTTCTCTTCCGTGCATTGGCGCACGAGCGTTCTTAAAATTATTAATTTAGATTTTTAAATAAAATGTTTTAGTTTGTTATATTCCAAGTCATTCGTATTTTATTATTTGGTGAAAGATATAGACCTTCTAACAATTAATTGCTTTTCTTAATTATCTCAAGATGAAAAATATTACTTGAACACCTCCATCGACCCCCCAAAAGTAAAAATGTATATATTATTACGAACATGTAATGTCACTTTCCCACAATGTTACTCTTTTGGTTGGAAAGAGACATTTACAGAGATTCTTACTACTTATCTGGGGACGACCCCCGACCTTGGTGATCATTTTCGCGACTTTGTCAATAAAATAAGTCCTCAAAAATGCTGAAATTTGCTCGGTATCTCTATTAGGGGGAGATATGCAGAATTTACTAGACGATTCTATATGACATCACATCATGTCAGCAAAGATATAAAAACTTGGGTGTTACTGAGATGAGCCAGTCGTCTTTGAACTTCTGCGCAGTTCGAAGAATCTCTTTGGAGATTTGTTCGCTTTGCGAGTTGGTCAGCTGTGAGACGCTGAGCGCTATTGTTCGTACTATTGCTGTTATTTTTAGTGTCTGCTTGTACTGCTAATTTGTGCAGATGTTGTTTTTACTGTTACCTGCGCTTCGCGTTTTCCGGAATATTCGAGAATAAATCCTGAATGCCCGAATTTTAGCTCTCTACGGTTACGTTACTTTCAGTCCAGTTCTATTTCCTTAACCGATTTACTTGGAAAGACTCCTCATGTTCACCTTTTACCTTTTTTGAAATCAATTGGCTTTTATCCTCTCATTTAAGCACTTTTAACATATTTTAATGTTTACACTATTTTTATATACATTAGTTCCACATTTTTATCTTGACCTGATTTTTACATAGTTTAGCGCAAATCTAAACAAATGTTTGGCGCAGCTTGGCCAATTCTGGCCCTTGTGCCATAAAACCCCAATCAATCAATCAATCGAGAATAAATCGTCATTCTCCATTATCCTGCTTGTTGGATTATTTTCACTGTGCACATGCCGGACGATTTTCGTAACAATATATAATGTAAGAATGGCCAGCATTCTTGAAAATTTATGGCAGTTCTCGAATATTCCCGTACACAAATATACAAAATGTGAAATAAACCTTTACTCAATAAATGTTACTTGCGTATTCTAGACTGAGTTACACATTCAAATGAAGGTCCAGTGTTCTTCCGGAAAATCCGTGCTTAATGTATCTTTCCTCTCGCTAATTGCATCCATTTAATGAAAAGTTTTAAAAACTGACTTCTACAGAAAAGAGAGAGAGAGAGAAAATTGTATAGCATTTCAAAGTAGCACTAACATCGAAACAATTTTATCTATGAAGTATTAAACTACATTACAAAACAAGCTATATCATATACTATATTTTTCAGAATATCCAAGAAAAAAATATTGCAAACTATACGACTCTTTGTAGTAATGCAAAATAAGTAGTGCCGGCACACTCTAACTTAAGCGACTTGAATGGTGTTGTAATAAGCAGTGCCGGCTCGCTCTAACCCTGGCGACATAAATAGTGTTGTTTTAAGGACGTTTTCATAATTTTTTCTTATTTATCTCGTGAAAATAAAGCAGTGTCGGAACGGTGGCGTTCCGGCTCCATTCCGCCCCTGTTTCGATCGATGATATTATTTTTCTTTGAGTTCCAAGCCAGTTCTTGAATGCTCCTTGAAGTCGTTAAAAACAATGTATATATAAGGATTTTTATTATTGGATTTCTCTTTCAAGATGGGTATAGCCAACTATGGCTCTTGTGCCAGGAAAACAAAACAAACTCAAACTCTTTCAAGATGGTGGCTGTTTTAATATTTGGCAAGTCAGTTGGGAGTTTGGCACCATTACAACATTTGAGTCATTTTGGTAATGGCCTGACATTTAATTGAAATTTTATTGATACTGATAAAAGCAGATATTTAATTGCAATTTTGGAAAAACTTTACTTAATACTTTTAAAACCCTGACATCCATCCGATTCCTCCTATTTTGACCTTGTTTGATGCGAGCATAAAGTGTCTGGAAAAATATCATTACACATTAACCTTAATTTCTACTTTCAAAACAAAAATTTAACGTAGTAAAAAATAATTTAAGGCATATAATATTTTTATTATAAAATTATTATAATACACAAAATCCTCTTATCGTCTGGAAACTTTTTTAATCAAAATGAGAATATCAGTTCAACCAAACGATTTTGAAAAACCAGCAGGATTTAATTATCCCCTTAAAATATTAATAATTTTTAAAGAATGATATAAACGTTTATTAACCCTTTCAGGTGCAGAAGCAATTTGTTTTCGTGAGAACAATGTTAATGACTGTATAAATCAGATGGAAAAAAATAAAAATTGGGGCTGCTATCTATTGTGTTTATTAGATAGTAAAAATGCATTATTTCTATTAAATCGGCAAAAGATGACCGTCTGAATAAGGAAAAAAGTTCATAAAAAGGTGGTTCCGAAGAAAAACCACCGCCCTTGAAAGGGATAAAAAGCAAATGTTTCTCTGATAAATTTCCGTATACTTTTAGTACAAATTTTAAATGTGATTTATCCACTTATTAACAAATATTTCTTT
>BGPR01039321.1:0-14351 GCA_013235015.1 Araneus ventricosus
TGTAGAGCGCCAGAAGACAAAGATACACACCGACGTCTATTCGTTTTTTATTGTTATTAGAAACGCTGAGAACGATTTTGATATTAATCCAATTACATTTTCCACTAAGAGCATAACTAACATATTTATCATTTGTCTGAACAAAACATCAACCGGGGTTTTCGATACTAAAAAAAAAGAGACAAACTAAATTTCAGAATTGAAACTTTAATGATATCAGTTATTAATTATTATCAGTTTCTAACTCAAGAAAGAGAAAATCCATTATTAAAATGACATATCTTATTCGTATCTAAGCCAGACCAATTCATTCAGTTATTTAGTATATAATGCAATTGCCATCGTGAATTAAAAAGACGTGGATTCGCGATTAAATTCGTGATCAAGTGCTGCTCCATACTGAGACCAACGATAAATGTCATTTGACGATTTTCCTGCGGAAATGCGATCAGAAAAATGGTTAATGTATTACTTCATTAGCGCATTTAGAGCCAATTTGCAGCTTGTATTAATGACTTTCGAAAGTTCATGGGCATCTCTGTCCTATGATATTGCAGATGTGAGGTGTATGAAAGCTGTTTGATTTAAAATATGTTAAATGAACTGAGGTGGCTGTAAACTAGAAGGACAAGAAGATTTCGAAAATTTCTGAATTCCTCTTTCCAATGATGCAACAAATGTAAGATATATCATAGATGTTTGATTTAAATATTGCTTAACTGGATTTAGTTGGCTGTAAATAAGTAAGGCATTGATACAGGGATATCTCTGAAAAGAACTTCAATCTAAACAGCTCATTCTTATGAGATATTCATTACGATTTATGAAATTAAACTTTTGTTCATTGTCTTCTAAACGTATTTAAATCTTCTGCCTTCGAAGAAATTTTGAAGATTTTTTTTAAAGTAAGGAATGATATCAGCGATGTTAGGAAAAGCAAATGTGTGAAAACAGTTACAGGAGGATTTTAAAAGTCGGGAAGAACTTAATCTTACTCGTATTCTATAACAACAGCAACTACAAAAAATATTACGAACTAGGACAAGATGGAGTAGTCCTGGAATGGTGACGACAATCCAACATTGCCAGATCAACGCATTTGTAATAACATGCCGAAAGTTTTATACAGATTAATATGCTTTGGTGGATTTGTAGATGATTCTGACGAATATTATTTATTTCGAGTTACTGCGTTAGCTTCTAACATTTTATTGTATTTTGAAATTGCGAGAATTTGGATTTCATCTTTCATTACTTTCACTAAAGACGGATGGAAAAAAATCGACTCTTTGGCTGTTTATTTATTTGATTATTTTAGGATTATATCTCCGAATGCGGCCTACGAGAAAATTCCTGTCAAAAGCCCATTAAGAAATTGAACCAATTATCACAATTTACGGATGCGAAGACGAATATTTTCTGTCTACTTATTTGTTCCATACCACTTGTATTTGCTGTTTTTTTTCACCCTTATATGAGCTAAAAAATTTCAGTCTAGATTTAAAGCATATGGATGTGAGTTATAAAATTTAGGTCTGAAGATCTTGTTGATATTCATCAAAAGCTTTTTCCATTGGTTTATTTATCCATCAGTTTTTAATTTGTTAGCTGTACTGTACTTTGCGTGCTTTGCAAACGATGCTCTTTTTTAATAAACGACCTTACTAAAAAAGGAATGAGCATTCATTCTAATGCTTTCATGCCAGCCAAGCAAATGGATATCCTGAAGTGCAAAGCTAGAGGATTGTTGTTAACATACACTATTATTATAGTCAGAACCTAAAATAAATTATATTGAATTTTTTAAAGGCTTTCACCATCAGATAGTGAATTCCAAATTTAAATCCAAAACGTTCAGCGAACTGAATATTAACCCACCAGATTTTTCTGCAGTTATCCGCACGATTCTTTGTCTAGGAGAAAGAATTGGTCGGAGTATGGATTAAAAATATTCAATGTTTCGTTCTCATATGAAAAGTTTAACTGTAAGACGTAGAAAAACACTTAGTTATTAACATTACTTAAGAAACCTTCGGTTTTGTAACATTCTCTGAATAAAGTATATTTTTAGGAAGAAACTTCATGTCTTGTCATATTTTGATGGAAAAAAAGACTAATATTATTTTGCTATCTCTTCTGTAAAACTTACATCTTATATTTCCATCGCCATGACTTAATTTCTGAAATGCATTTTAGAGAACTGTAAAAGCAATGACTCAAATTCCTTGCTGCATTTTAAATCCCTAAAAACACTTTAGAATTGTAAAATATAATTTTAATCGGAAGACAATGCGTGTAGTATCAGATTGAAATTTCTATAATATGCTACTTTGTACTTAAGTATGAAACATAGTAATTTTAGAAGCGGAAAATGTTACTATAAGAGAGATTCATTTCAAAATTTTATAATTCTGTATATCATATTGGCGTCAATTAATGTTCATATGATGACCTAAAGCACCATTTCCTGAGCCCTTTTTCTCGCCAGATTTTCAATCTACTCAAATTCGAGTAATAATGATGCTGCTCACAAAGGCAAGAATAACGCTTTTGCTGTTTGAAATAACCATTATGTTTACCTTTATATTTTATTTGATAATCCTTGAACATAGACTCAAGCTTAAATTAAATCTTTGGATTACTCTTTTGTGTAATTTACTTAAGATCGTTTGTTATTTACATTAGAATCATATTTGTTTGCTAATATCATTGGTGTAAGTTCCCTTTTAACTTTTAAACACTTTTCAATTTATAATAGAAGAGGTCCCTGAATTCATGGGCAAATGTTTAAGGGAAAGTCGAATACTCATAAAGAAACATTTTTTATACAGAAAAGTGGAGTCGGAAATAAAAAGTGTAGGTGTTAAAACAAACGCTTGGCCCATACTTGGCTATCATTTCGACTCAACGTCACGACGTATCGCATCTTTCTGGAAGAGGTATTACCAGAATTACTTGGTAATGTTCCAATTGCTGTTCGAAACGCAACAGGGTTTCAGCGGGGTTCCAGCCCATTTCTGAATGATTATGCGCAATTGTCTCAATGCTCCGTTTCGCCCACGATAGATTAATGAGGTGGAACAGTTCTTGGCCAGCACCATCACCCGATTTATCAAGTACTAAAGTATTCTTATGGGGAACCTCAAAGCACTCATCTACGAGACTCCAATTGACTCTGATGATCAATCACTGCAAGACTTTCAGTTGCTGTTACAACTGTTCGTGAAACGTTTGGCATCTTCGAAAAGGTACGCCTATTACTTGCAAGACGCTACCAGTCCCGATTTTGGTGGTGGAACATTTCAGCACTTACTGTAATTATAATGTGAAAAAAGGCTTTTTTCATTTCCTCAGTATTTGTTTTTTTCCCACACACACGTTTCATTTCCGATCCCACATTACTATACAAAAGTGGGTACGAATGTAACATACCTTCGTGGGTATTTTACCTTCTCTTAGATTTTAGCCTATGAGTTCAGGGACAACCTGTATATTTGATCAATTTTATTTAAATTTTCATGAAATTACTTTTTTAACAAGTAATGTTGTTAATAAACATCAATAGTTTTTCAATCAGTGTGTTTTAAAAACTCTTAGACTGAAAGAACTTAGTACACCCAATATATTAGTTTAAAATTAGTCTTCTAATTTTCACTGAACATGCTCCACTCAAGATAAATAAGTGGAAATTTGAAGAACTACAATCAATTCTGCACTTTGGTATTACAATCAGCTTTCTTTGTTGCATGATCGCGGTGGCCTAGTGGTAAGGTATCGTCTTCGTGGCTGGAGGGTTCCAGCTTTGAAACCCAATTCCACTGAAGATCTGATCTGTATGTGGGCCTATTGGACGTTAAATCATATGCATGGGGCCAAATGTCTTCCCTCTGGTGGGCTACATACAACCCTCCCCCGATCAGCCTGCCTAATTCACTTAAGGCTTTAAGTGGCCCGCAGGTGAGGGAGAACCAGCAGGATTTATTAGAAGAATTTTTTTAGTTACATACTGCTCCCGTAAAGAAAGGTGAAGATTTATTACATCGAGATATTCCAATTAAGTACTGTGGATCAACCAGCCGAATGAGATAAACCTCTCGGGCTGAAAGAATTATTAATACAGGAGCAAAGTACAATCTCAAAATCCACCCAAGGGTGAAAAAACTACATTTGGTCTCATTTTAAAAATGCCAAGAAGCACACAAAATGAAAGAAAATCCACACATAAACTCACGCACATACACAAAAACAAGCTATCACTCAATAATTAAACCTTAGGTTAAAAACTCTAAGACCACAAATACACTAAAATTTACTAAAATTATTAAAATATTAGAAAACTAAAGCCCAGTTTTCTCCTTTACCCCTTTACCAACAAGCAGCAAAGGAACATAAAGAGAATTTCCCACGGCGAGCACCGGAAGGGTGGTGGTGGCGAATTCTAAATAATAAACCAACACAGAACAGTCTCGGTCTAGTGCCGAACACCAGTCAGAGCATGTGCAATGCTCGGAAACCCGAAGACTATAAGACCCTGCGTGGTGCCTCAATCCCTGCCAGTATCTGTTTAGCCAACTGAATTAACATAAAATTGTTAAAGTTAAAATTAAAGAACTCTGATAAATAAAATTCCAAAGTTTAAGCTGAATAAAAACACACGATAGAAATTATAAAATCTTAATAAAACCATGCATTTAAATCAATCCACTGCTGGTGTTGTGCAAAAATACCCACACTGGCCCGGCCTACCCAAAAACCACCAGCATGTGGAGGACGGTATTTATTGGGTACAATAAGAAATAAGATGATACAGGCATTGCCCGAACAGGGGCAGTAATTTTAAATACAAGAGAGCTGAGAGTGTAAACATGGTTCGGCCCACCTCGGCGGAGAGAAAATAGCTTGATTTACTGCTCGGGCAAACAAGGAACAGTAAAAATATATAAAAATAGATAAGTATTGAAAAAGAAACAAACAAATAAACACAGAAAAAGCAGTAAAAATCAGATATATAAAAAAGTCAAATATTGAAACCCCATAGTATAAAAACAAAACACACACAAACAATATTACACATCAAACGACACACAAAACACAAATAAAAACTGTACCAAACATAGAATTAAAAATGCATAAATTAATAATAATAATAATAATTACTTCTGAGATAGAGAGGAATAAATTCCGTTAGTCAACGGTAATGCACGTCCCGCATACAAGGGAATATCAAATTATCAATTACAGAATGTTTTTTCGAGTAAAACTGTGCAAGTTAAAAATTACTTCATGTCCTATACAGGATAAAAACGGCCAATGGGAGAGGAAAAGGAATGAAATTTTGTAGTCTAAACATAAAAACAAGGTCCAAAAGTAGAATGCATAGCCCCATCCCTCCAAAAAAATCTAAACAACCGTTAGGGCATTGACAATGTGGCAACAGGTTTCCAGAACTGCGGAGAGACTCGGGAATTGGAACAATCATCTATTGTCGGGTCTAATGGACCAATAGCTGCCCTAGGGCGCCTAGAGAATCCCACACCAAGGAACCGACTGGGTACAATAAGTTAAAAAACGCATAAACAAGTGGAGAGCACTATAAACCTATAGAACTGTCATTCAGTGAAAAATTAAATAAAAAAATAAAAAGTATTTCTTAAAAAGCTCAAATCATGTAAATAATAAAAAAAAAGAAAGACTCAGCAGGCGGGAAGTCAGGAGCACAGAATGCTGAACTGTAGAAAGTGTGAAATAAAAACCAATCCTAAATCCAAGGAGATGTCAAGTGAAAAGTCCTTGGCAAAATGGTAAAAGATAAAAAGAGTAAGAACAGTCTTTCAATATGATAAGATAGAAGTAACACGGACCCTCAAGACATCATTGGAGTCAGTTATGGTCTCTCTCCTGGGTCAGTGTATCGCAAATGTTCCTGCTGGTCCTGAAAGCGCCTTCCATTTTGGTGACAGCCTGTCTATTTGTTAAGAGATTGTTAAACCACGCTTTCTTGTGTTCATCTGCGGGTTTAATTATATGGAACTCTTTCGTGAGGGAACAGGAGAAGATGTAATGATCTGCATCACCCAACATTCCGCAGATACAGTGTGGAGGGTCTAAGAATTTAAAGCGATGAAGATAAGATGGGAATGGACCATGCCCACTGAGAAAATATATTAAAAACTTATTATGGATTAAAAATTTTGGGCTTACCTGATTAATGTAGCCTCTCACCCTAATTCCCGAAGCTGAATCATAGCTATTCCAATATTTATTCCATTTGTTTACTATGTAATTCTTTAGGAGGCATTTGAGGTGGGAGTAGGGAGCAGGAATGACAAATTTCTCACCGGATGTTATGGCCAATTTGGCTTGTTGGTCGGTCAATTCGTCTCCAGGAATTCCCACATGGGCTTTAACCCAGGAAAGGCCGACCATGTTCTTTGCCTTAAAGATGTTTGATTTTACTTTGTTAACGAATTCAGATCTGGTATTCGCGCTATTAATGGCAGATATCGAAGAGAGGCTATCAGTATGTATGTTGGCTTTCACTTTCTCTTTGACAGCCCAGTTGACTGCGAATTCAACTGCGGCTAATTCTGCCTGGAATACCGAGTTGAAGGTGTTCAGTTTAAATAGATAGTTCTGGATATTAATTTCATCTTTGAGAATACATACGGCGAATCCAGTCTCATTTTCGATTCTGGATCCGTCCGTGTATATCTCATAGTCGGCATTTGAAATTTTACTGTCTAGGTTAATAAGTTTCTGCCTGGAGGGAATGCTTTTAAATGGCACGTATTTATCCAAGAGATTTATATCGAAAATGTTGTTATATTCATTAGACCGGTTAACCCAGATCCGGAATTTGATGAACTCGGCTTTGGCTACTATGTGAAGGGGAGGAATTCCGGTGAGTACGTTGAGAACATTGGTGGATGAAGTGCGGAAAGCCCTTGTAAATTTCAGTAAGAATATTCTTTGAATGCTATGAAGCCTATCGATTTGGTTCTTTGTTAAGGCCCCTCCCGAAACACTTGCACCATAGAGTAGAGCCTTTTCAATAACGGTGTAGTACCAAATTTTTAAGAGATTTTTATTCATATTCCATTTAGACTTTACTACTCTATTAAAATTTGATGTTAAGAATAAAGCTTTTGCATGCAAAGTTAAAAAGTGGGCTGTCCAAGATAGTTTATTATCTATTGTGATTCCTAAAAGTTTAAGGCTGTCACTTACCTTGATTGAGTGGTTTTTGATCTTGAAAGTTGGCTTTCTATTAAGGACTGTAGAATTCCTTTTTGAAAACTTTTGGGAGGCGCTGCTCCTGTACACCACCGCCTGGCATTTTTCTATGGAAAGTTTGAGCTCTAAATCTTCAAGTTTATCGGAAATGGCAGCCAAAATTAAATTAGTCTTATTTTCCAATTCCCTGGCCGTTCGTCCTCCAATTAATAGTACCAGGCCGTCGTCGAAAGCTTGAATATGTAAATCAGGTCTGTCATTTATTAGAATAGAGTTAATATATATATTCCATATTGTAGGAGAGATCACAGAACCCTGTGGGCATCCTTTAGAGCAAGGTCTAGAAATTTCTAGAACGTCGTTAGTGTAAAAAACCCTTCTATTTTTGAGATAAAAGTAGATAAAATTCTTAAAGAAAGCCGGAAAGTCATAAGATTCTAATGTTTTAAAAAGAACCGGCCAGTTCATAGTATCGAAGGCTGATTTTATGTCTAGAGAAACGAGGGCGAGATGTTTTGAAGGCATGCGAATTTTAATTGTCTCTATTAGATCATGTATGGCGAGATCACAGCTTTTGCCTTCTCTAAAGCCGTATTGATTGTGGTGTATGATATTGTTTCGATCAAGCCATTTATTGAGTTATAGAAGAAAGAGCCTCTCAATAATCTTGCCTAAAGTTGGGAGAAGACAGACAGGCCGGTATGATGTACAAATTTCCAAATGTGTTCAGTTTCTTTTTCAGAGTTTTGAAAGCACCTTTCTGAATAAGATCGGTGAGATCTTAATTTATTTGTTAAGATAATTGGTGTTGTTAATGTTCTTTAGGTTTTTTTTTAATGGATTAAGGTGCCTTTTGATATAGGTAATAAATTTGTTTTGTCCATATTTGGATTTAAAATAGAAATCAGTTTCTGGAATATCTTCTAATTCTAATTTAAAGTAAATATATTTGTGGTCACTGTGGGACTCAACATCCAGGACCCCCCAATTTTTTTATATAGTTGACCACGGGTAAGCTCAATAGAGTCAAGTCGGGGACCCCACATTCGTTGTTGATTGGAATGTAGGGCCATATTCTGTAATATTAAGCTGGTGTTGTGCGGAGATTTAGAGAGGAGAGAGCCAGCTCAGGTGTCGTCCTCGTCATCTGACCACGATTAAAAATTGTGACGTCCGTCCCAAAATAGCCCTCGTGTTTCTTCAAATCAGGACGTTAATATGACTTAACTAAACTCTCTTTTGCATTATAACAGCCAAAAATGAAAAAATATATTACCCCAAAATGTAAACAATGTAAACGCAACGTAATAATTTAGATGAAATGCACAGTGCAAAGTTTAGGTATATGTTCGGATGACATGCGCAGTAACGTTTGTCATGTGACTGTTACTGGAGCCAGTTTAAACTTTCGGAACAAATCAAGAGACTGTATAAAAATGAAATCATAATAATAAGTATAAACATTTATGGTGAGAAAAGTTTCATTATTTAAACAGAAAAATAGTTTAGTTTAAGTTCATCATATAATAATTTAAATAAATGAATATAAAGCTGTAATTTTGATGCAAAGTAGTACAACAGAATAGCACGAACTTACATTTATATCAGATTTATTTTACAATCTTAAACGAAGCGAAAATTAATTTTAAGAAAAAATGTGGTACTTATTTCATTGAAAACCGAGAAGAACCCAAAATACCACAGAGAAGATACTTCTTTCTCTGTGGTATTTACGCTCTCTTCGCTGTTCTCTGTTCGCTGAAGATAAGTTGAATACGTTTTTCTTTCATTAATGTTTTGCTATTATGACGGTATTTTAATGCTCGATGGCTAATGATTTTTATTCTTAAAATCTTTTTTAAACTAAATTTTATTTGCGTTTCTGTTTTGATGTGTTGAAAAGTGAAAATCAGAATCAATCTCAACAAGTTATTAGTTTTAACACACATAATAATATTTAATTAATACAACGAATGTTCTCTTTTATTCGATTACTTCCACTCATGCGAAAAAGCCTATGTGAATACTTACGCATTATTAAAATTTATACGCTTTGCGATCAAAATTTATTCAGGAGAAATTGAAAATTATGCAGAACTTCTGGAGCTATTGAATATCATAATTTTTGAAGGACGAAATGCTATTTTTTTGGAGAAAAGTTGTTCTTCAGAACTTTTTTATGCTTGAAGTATTATCGATTGTAGAATGTAGATTATTACTTTGAAAATAGCAATTTAAATGCGAAATACTTTAAAATGTTAATACCGAAATTTAAATGCAAACAGAGAACTTCTCTTTCTAAATGTGGAGTCGACCCCTTTTGTATTTAGAACACAAAATTTCAAATATCTTCCGATCTATTTATTGCATATTAGCTAAAATTTATTTCCTGGGGTATTTTTCCATAAGAAATTTATTTATGACATCGAAAATTGGTTGTTACTATTGAAATGTTTCAAAATTTTGAATTTACATGACCCGTTTAGAAGTTTTTAACCATAGAATCTTTTAACTTACCTTATTTCATGAGAAACGATGCCCTTTTTTCAATGTATGATGACCGACCGCAGAATAAAGCTGAGAGGCTCGTTTACTTTCCGTAACTCTACATGAAACATCATATCCATAGATCAAATTCAGCTGGAAATGATGAGCTGCGATGTGTTCAAGTGCAGTTTAAATGCTTATGCAATGCAATCTTAAAAAAATCTGGTTAATAGATGTTTAGTAAGAAGAGACAGCAATCCTCATCCTGAATTTAGGTATTTCACTCCGATGTGTGTATTTTTGTAGAGATAGTACATGAAACATCGTATTCTTAGATCAAATCCAGCTGGAAATGATGAGCTGCTATGTGTTCAAATGCATTTTAAATGCTCAATGCCGTTTTGCAATCCAAATTCTTATAGTTTTATAATCAGCATCTGGATTATAACAGTAAACAATTAGAACACACGAGAACTGACATAAGTCTATATTTGTTTAAATTCGTTTGAATTATGAAACTTTGTTGTATGTTAATGATTATTTATGTAATAATTATTTAAAATGTGTATAAATCCTGTATACACACTTTTGCTGGAACATCTGTATTTTTAAAAGCTTAATATTTGGAAATATGTTAAAATGAAAAATGTCAGAAATATGTTTCCTAATAAATAAGCTAGCTAAAGTAGTTTCCTCATTTTTAAGCCCTGCTGATGTATTGCAAAACCTTGTGAATTAAGTTGACATCTATTCATGTACAAAATACAACAAATGTTTTCCTCTGAATTATTATTATCTTTATAGGTTATTATAAAAATAATGATTTTCTAATTTTTTTCTCTTCACATATAGATTAAACTTGTTAAACAAGCGCGAGTGATCTCCCCTAGACTTTCTCATATACCTTCTAACAAAGGTTTCAATTCTCCTCCTCTGTATAAAAATTGTGAACCTTTGGAAAAACCCGGACTTATTGTGTTATAGAAATTGTTTTGTTGCTGTTCCTTTTCTTTTTCAAAATTTTTTTTAGATTTTTTTTTCCTGCCTCTCTTTTCTGAATTGTATCTCAGATTCCGTTTTTTTTAAAGGCTACTTCTTGTTTTGTAAAATTATATTTACTATTTATTAGATTTTATTAATTTTTCATATTTTGCTTATTTTGTGCATATTTATTTCTTTATTGCGTAATTTTGCAGTTATTTATTATTTATGTTTGTAATTATTTATTATGTTTTTTTGTATTTTATTGTCTTTATATTGACATTTGTATTTCGTATTGTATTATTTATATTGCATTTTTTACTTATATTGTTTTTTACTTTATTATCTAATTTTTTGTATTATATTATATACTTCTATTATATTGTATTGTATTACGGTAATATTTGTAATGGAATTTTTCTTCATGCCGATTCGTGACTTGCTTTACACCCTTCGGATAAGCAGGGTCGGCGTGGGCAATTTAAAAAAGCCCCGGACTTCCACGAGTACTCATATTTATATTGCCCTCAAATACCGAGGCAATGCGAAAGGGCAGCAGTACAAGTAGGTTTAAAATACGTCAAGCGGGTAGCAATACACAATATGGCGAATTTTGGGAACAATTAGGCTAGAATAAAAACACGCCAAGCTGGTGCCTATAACGTATCGTTCCAAGAACTACAAAATAATTTAGCTGTTTTAATTCCGAATTCTGATTGTTGGATATCGTCGATAGATGACACCACAGAACATTTAGTTGTAATTTTGTAAATATCGATTGCATTGTAACATAGTGTAAATAATTTACCCACCAGGACGCGCGCTCCATCTACTGATTCGAGGACGCGCGCTTCGGGCTTCTTGCTTTTAATCAAAACGCCCAGGGAATTACATTTATTTGAATAGAAAACATTTGTTACAATAATATAATCTGTATAAAATATAAAAAAATAATTTCCAGATAAATTTCTTTTAAGGAGTACATTAAAATAAGAAGGTCGATGAATGCTTATGCTTCCGAGGTATTTAGGAGCAGTGCATGGCTTCCCCGTCCAAACTGCAATAATCTCTATATAAGTATTGTTACACTCCATAATAATTAATTTTTTTCTCTTAATGTGTCTGAATTGGCTTCATTCCCTTGCAAAAAAATCCTGTTTCTGCCTCTTCTGTTTTTTGTTTCTACAAATATAGACGGCGCCTGGGGACTAGTATTTACTTTAATAACTCCTCCTTCTTGGAGAAAATTAGCGTGGGTTAGTGTTCAAATAAAGGTTTTTTTTCTCATCTCTCAATTATGAGCATAGGGTAAGTTTTTTTTTTGTATTTACGATGGCTTATTAATAGAGCCAGACGGCTAATATTTTTAATTATCTTATTAACGTTTTGATGTTTGTGTTTTTTCCTCTTTTTTTTAATGTAAATTTCTTCTTTGTCCTCTGTTTGGGAATTCCGGGCTATGAGAAGCTATGCTTGGCGTAATGCTAGCTTCTTACAGAAAAATTTCCCAAATATTATTTTGAATCCATTTCGAAAAGTTCTTAGCCCTTGAAAAAGTGGACTAGAATGGATTCTTTGTTTTGTTTTTGGTTTCATTCGATTAACTCTGAGTTTATTTTTATTTATTTCTTTATTTATTTTTGGTTATCTTTGTATGATCTTGATTTCCACAATAATTGATAATATTTCTTATAGATAAGCATTTCCAGGGATTTCGAACTGATGATACAACTTCTACTTCACCAATATTTCCGGGCAATTTTATCACGATGTTTCGCGTAAAATTTCTTATATTTTTGCGTGGTTCTTTTTTACACCATTTGATAATTCCAGATTTTTAACCATTCCTTTTTTGGAAAAATTTTTTAATCGCAGCTTTCTAAATAATCTGTGGATTCACAAGTATCCGTATATTGTCCTTTTTAGTATTAGACTTATGATCACTATCCATTCAACAATAGTAACTTTATTTTCTTCAGTAGTCGATTATAAATTAGTTGATAGTTTAGTAAAAACCTTTCCAATCTTTCCATTTCATATTTATTTCTCAAATGACGATAAATTGTCGCGATTTATCTGTTCCCACTGCAATCCTATAACGATACGCGCGCGCATTCATCGGGCTTCCGAAGCCCCAGCGTTTTCTGAGGTAAGAAATGGGAGAAATTCTTGAAATGCCTGTGGTCAGCAAGTAAATGACTTTGAATGCAGCTACTGTGAATATGGAACTTTTTTACTGAGGTCTGTACTAAATGCTTGCAGCCTCCGGGGCCTGGCAGACCCGATGCGCATTCTCCCGGGGTTAAGATAATTTATTGCGTACTTAATTCGGAGTATCTGCCAGTTACAAAAATCCTAGAATTATATTTAACTCTTTTTTTTAAATATATTTTAAAGAAATTATTAACTCTCTTTCTGGATTTCTTATTGTACAATTACTATTTATCGTGAATTTTAAAAGCTGAGATGGAATTTAAATATTATTTTATGATCACTGATGAAAAGAATTTTGCTTCAATATTCTTTTATTCTAAAAAGGAAAATAATTCAGTCGGCGATTCTATGTTGAGCATTGCTTTTTTTCTGTTTCGCTCAAACTGTCTGAATTGCTTTCCCTGTTTCCTATGTTTATGAAGTTTTCATTTCATGTTAGTGTTGTTACACGAATCGTCATTTTTTTTAAAGCTGCTATTGGATTTAAAATAAATCTCCTCATATTCATAACTTATCAAAATAGTCGGAAATAAAATGATATTTATTACATCCATTTAAAACTACGCATATATTTCATAAAATGATATACGATAGTAAAATTCGAAACATTTTCAGACTCGAAAGTGGCATCGGCATCTGAGTTGGGCTCTTGAATGTAGAAACTCGTGTGACTATCAATGTCTCTAATGGTAACTTCATTGCAAGAGGTATAAAAATGAGGATTCTTCCACCATAATACTTTCTGCATAAATCTTAGAATTGATTTTTAATAGTTCAATTCTCCTCAAAGCCTTAAACGCTTTCTACATCCTTTATTATCCTGTCCCTTAATAATTTTCCGTACCTCCTTAAAAATCTCCGACAACGGCTCATTTATAATGTAAATTTAACATGTAATCAGCATGTATTTCCAAATTCCCCCACTCAAATGTCAAATTCATTAGATAATACCGCACTTTACGAAAAGAGATTTGAATGGCTATTTTAATATAGTGTGAGCACATAAAGGTTTTTGACTGCACAATTCGTCTTGCTTTCGTCCATTTGGTAAAGACACAAACGAAAATCATCTCTATGATATGGTTGAGCAAGCAATTAAAAATAATTCTGTCTGCATTTCGAGGATAAGAAATCAAAATAAGGGCTTAAATACAAGGGAATGTCCGATTTTTTAAACATCTTGATTCTGAAATACTTGAATCATTTTCTGTGTAGGCTTAGTAATTCCTTTCAACTGCTGAGTTAATTCCTCTTCTACACATGCTCTTAGTTTGTTTTTTTAAAAATTTTAATTTGTGTCCTAGAGACCCAGATTTCAGTCCTTGTAAGAAAATATGCATGCTATTATAAAGTGGGTCTCTAGCCATCAATGCTTCATTGTGAATTAATTTTCTGGCTGTTTGCTCTTTGTCATGTAACTGAACGAAGTACAATAG
>BGPR01039322.1:0-14350 GCA_013235015.1 Araneus ventricosus
ATTTTATCTCTTTCTCATTAATAGTTATTGAAAAAGAAATTTATTTTGTGTCAGCTGTTTCTCAAGAAATTATCTAAATCTATTTTAAAATGCTGATTTCCTCTAGGGAAACTGTTGCAAAATGTACTTACTGTTTTGTTTCAAAATTTACTTACAATATTTTTAAAAATTCATTAAAATTAGAAAAAAGTTATTGAAAAACAAAAGTGAAACTCACCGAAAATCAGTTGCTTGAATTGAAGTGTGTGAAAATAATTTTTGTGTGACACTATGCTCCGAAATTATTGAGGAAAATCAAACCTTAACATTTCGAATCAAAAAAGTAATAAAAATTTTAACAACCTTTTTTATTGAACACACACTACCCAATATAGCCAAGTGTGCTTGCTCTATGTGTCCAACGGTCTATTCTTTGAACTAGCTTTCTGAACGTTTTTTCTCTCATATATGTCACAATTTCACAGATAGCAATTAGCTTATAAACATTATCATATTAATGAAGTATAACGAAAAACGTTCAATTAGTTTTAATATGTAAATATAAATATTATTTTTTATTTATTGGATTCTCTAGCATTCCGTGTAGCTGTATTTGGCATTCCGCGATTGCACTTTTAAAAGAAAGGGAATGTAAATTACGTGCTAGACGCTCCGAAGAATCAATCAATACTTGGACGGAAAGAACGAGGGACAAGTTGTGATCTTTAAAATTTGCATTGTAAAACGAATGACTACAACTTGATGAAGAGGAGTTGATGCTTGAGGAATCGATTAGGACTATTGAAATTTCGATGGAGGGAACAAAATGTATTTCGTTTACATTCTGACCGGGAAAGTACAGTTAGAACTTTGTGCCACGTTTTAGGAATGGATTTTACTTCGCAATGGATGTTGAACATCGTGTGGATTTTATTAGCTAATGCAAGGTAAAAATGCTTCTTTTGCACTCTCTTAACTTTGAGAAAAAATAGCAAAAAGCATAGTTTTTAATTTTGTATCTAAGATTTTTATGTATTAATTTTATTAATGTTTTCAAAGGCAAAACTTTTTATTTAAGGACTGCATAGCACTTGATAAAAACTTCAAACTTCGGTATAATGCAATATAAATCCTAACATGTTCAGGCGCAATTCATCTGTAAGATTAACAAAATTTTTGCTTAAGCTGAAGCTTAAAGAGAGCGCTATCAAACTAAATTATTCACACATACAAAGCTATATTTACGTCTTTAACATACTTTCTTTGAATTTTCTTGCAGTTTCAACTAGCAAAACTTGAACAAAACTAGTTTGGCATACAATACATCGTTTGAAACGCAGATCTCTCGTGAAATCGGACCAGAGATGTTCAGTACTGTGAAGAAAAATCACCGTTGGTCACATTTGTACATCCTTTTCCACGCTGAAGGTTCTGCCCAATTTATTAACTATATCAACTCAGATTCTGTAGCATTGTAATCCAAAATCTGTCGAGGTTTTCCTATGTATGATCTCTTTGTATACTTGAAATTACAAGCGCAATTTTCCTCTTTTTTATCAAATATGATACATATTACTAAAGCCGAAAAAGTAACTGCTTACAACTCTAGATTTGGTATATACGTATTCAGGAGGAAGTTAACCTTAGTTTCTTTGTGAGGATCCTAGCAGTGACAAATTATTTCTTTGATAGCCTGCAATATTTTAACAATTTTGAAACATTATCTTGGAACTAACCTTCAATATCATTGAATTACGGAGTGGGACATAGCTATACGAAATTGTGCGGGTATATAAAAATAAATATTTATAAACATATTTAAAATTCCGAAATCAAAAATACGTGCGCAATAGGGTACCACTCATATACCAGATTAACGTGCCCCTCACTTACACTAACAGTTCTACTTGAAAAATCCACGATACGCTTGTGGGAGTTGTAGGGAACGAGGAAGCTACTAGGGTCCCAACGCTTTCTCGGTAAAACCCGCGCTTTCTTGTGACACATACCTCTCTATAGATATAAAAGGAAATGTCTGTGTTTGTGCGTGTGTCTGGGCGCGATGTTGAGACGAAACTATCGCACTTACAGCTATGAAATTTGGCACACAGGTAATCATGACTTAATGCACCTCGAAGCTTGAATTTAAAAATCTATTCTAATTTTTTTTAATTTAATGTTTTGTGTTGTTTTGGGTCCTTTTCAGTGTATATTTTCCCATCACATCGTTTCTGTTAATTCTAGGAAGAAAATAGATACATCATCAGAAAGAACAAACGATTTCCGTTCTCATGAAGTTCGTTTCGATCGTCTAACTTATTTTACTGAATTTTGAGAAACTTTTAAAAAAAATAGTTTCCCGACAAATTTTAAGAATTGAAGCTTAAAATTCCTGCTTCTGACGTTCTATTATCGTTAAATTTTAGAAACTTTTTGAGATAATAATTGGAACTTTTCTCCTTGATTTAAACCAAGAACGGATAAAATACCTTTTCTGATTTATTTTTATTTAATTTTATTTTTGGTGAGATCAGAGATTTTTTTTCGAAGAAGGAAGGAAGAAGCGCGAGGAAATCTCCGCTTTACCCAAGCTCATTTTTCACCAAAGGCAGGACCAATATCATTGGCTGGCATTGTCTAGCGATGGCGATGTCATTTAGGCGTAGTTACGATTGAACGCGTTACGTAGTTACTGAATGTGCAGCAGTGTCTTAAAATATATCACTTTGTCTCGATAATTTTGCGTCATGATTAATTAATTTCACATTGTAATTTTTCAATATTGTTTTGGATTAACGTATTCGGTAGTGTTTCCCTACAGTTCAAAAGTTATTATCACGAAGAAAAATAAGGGAGAAAATCAATAATGTATATTTTTTTATTTCGATTTGTATGTCATTGTGGCGGCTTTTTGACATTTCCATTTTTTGTCAAGTCATGATGCCATAGGCTACAACTGCTGGTGTTGCATATTTTATAATCACTCTTTGTGTACATGAGTGGAGCAGGCGAGAGCTAAATAAAAAAAATACTTTGTAGATTATACAATCTCGAGGGTTATTTTTGACCCATGATTTAAAAAAAAGGAAAATTAATTTAGTGCTCATCTTTGAACTGTATTTACAAGATATTTTGAGATTTCTCTACACGTAAGGTAATGATAAAAAAATTTCAAATGAAAAATATAATATATATTTCATAAAAAAATCGTACGCAGAACATCTTTTACTACAGCAAATTAAAATTTATCGTGTAAAGGATATGTTAAAATATAAGACCCATTGTTATAATGTCACGTCACTTATATAAAATAAAATTCCTTCTGATGATGAAATATCACTAGTGATATAAATAAGGATTATTTTTGATTCCGTATACAATCCTTCTTTTGCTTGTTTCAACTGATAAGCGGACATAAAAATTCAAAAATTACCATTTCCAAAGCTATGCAAGCAATGTTTTCGAATACAGGAATGAAACTACAAAATATAAAAAATAAATGTTCTATAGGTTTTTACTTTTGATTGATAATGGGCCTTAATATCTATGTATCATTTTATATTGAAAATTATGTACAGTAAAACTTCGATTGACCATCACTCGTTTCATCATCAGTTTCTATTATCCGTCATCGTCAAAGTAATGCAGGTTTACAGTATTTCAATACAAAATTCATTTCATTACCACTCGTATATTGAAATTTATATTCATCGTCTTGTAAAATTAAATATAAGTAATATACAATACAAAAATTGGTAAAAGTTAAGTTTTGGTTAAGGAACCATTCCTCTTTGCTTTGTATCGCCAGCTTTTTGTCGCCAAGGGCAAGATGGTTTGGCGATGTGGCATTTGTTATGGATGTGCAGTGAACATTTTTTGAGATCTTGCTTAAGCGAACCGGGCAATACTTTTAAATTAAAAGAAGCGACTTCGCTTTCAGCAAAGCCGGTAACTAGTAGCTTCGCTTCTTCATTGAATCTTAGGAATCTAGGTTTTTTTTCAGATACGAAAAACCAGAATTCCCGCATGCGTTGCCTGCTGAATCTCAAGTAGGTTCCGGGCCAATTTTTTTCATTAAAAAAACCTCAGCGGCTTCGCTATTAGCAAAGCCGGAAACTAATAGCTTCGCTTCTTCATTGAATGTTAGAAATCTACCTGATTTTTAAAAAATTTTGTAAACTATCAAAATTAAAACCGTTTAATTCCAAACGAAATATTATGCAAATTCTATTAAATCTTCCAATAAAATTTAAATTAGCGCATAGCTGACCAATCAAGACGAAGATTCGGAGCGCATAGCTCCAATTTAAAGATGCGCGCACCAAACTCAAATTTAAAGGTCACTGCGCAACCAAAACAAAATGTAACCGTTTTCCTCTTGGCGTCAAAAAGTTGGAGATGCAAAGTGTACGTATCCTAAACTTAACTTTTACCCAGAAATGTATTCATTTTTAAAGTATTTTATTTTAATTTCCGTATCTGTGGAATCACGTTACTTTGCATTAGCGTCAAGAGATTTCGGTTATCTGAATCGAAAATTCACTCTATGGAGAATGATTATTTTAAGCATTTTCCCCAAACTTAAAATGATATATAACTTAAAAATAAATGAGAACAAAAGAAAGGGGGGAAATATAACATGTACATATGCATAAAAAAATCAATATGCATGTAACGAATCTTCTCTATCTTATTAGATAAAATTGACCTTTGTTTCTGATCTAATACAATAACCCTCCGAGAGGCGCAAAGGTCTTTTTTCGTTTTTCATGTTCAGTTCCAAAGCAGATAGCTCGTATTTATATTTTCTTAAACAATCATGGGAAAAGTATTATTAAGATTTCAGAGATATAATTAAATACAAAAATGACCGATTCATTTACTTTAAAATCTACGTTTTCTAACCTGAAAGCTAAAAGTTCAAAATAATATGGCGCTCATAGGGTTAAATTATTTTATTCAATGCAATAGAGAACAAACAAAAATAATGGAGAGAATAAAGTTTTTTAATGCAAGATAACAACAATATTTTTTTGCAATCTACACAATTGAGTAATAGTGTCGTTTCTGTAGAATTTAAATCCATGACACCCTTTTTTAAATGCTTTAGTTACATAAAATGATTAATATTTATTTTGCAAATTCAGATTTTTCCGATTTATCAGTAGGCAGATCAAAACCAAATCCAGTGTTGAGCATTTTAGAATCAACAAAACGTAATCAACAAATGGAAGCAAAGGAAAAAGTACAAAATTCCCAATGAACAATGAAAATCACGGATGAAAAACGTCGTCTTTAAAAATAAAGGAAATGAATAAGAGTTAAACCATATTTTGGATTTCCAATATACCTGTGTCTATGAAACGAAAGAAAATGCTTTCTACTCTTTTTAGAAGAAAACAAAATCCAATATTTAAACCAGGTTGATGTAAAGTTAAAGTTAAAAATTATGATTGAAACGATAATGTTTCTTTTTTCTAATTCGTTTCTAAAGATAGACGAATAAATCTGATGAAATATCTTTTGCTTCAGTTTTTTAATGTGAAATTGTCATTTTGTTTTCTTCATAATTTTTCCTTAAATGTTTCTGTAAGAACAGAACCTTGCATTATTTTCCTTTCACTTTGTGGCTTATCTTTTTAGGTTTTATTTAGTTTTTATATTTTAAATAAATAAAGAGATATAGAGGAGTAAAGCTATTAAAATTCGATGAAGAAAGGATTGAGTTAACCAAATATTTTATTGGAAACGCGCAAGTCGTCTGAAAAAATGACTGCAATAAAAACTAATACATGGATTTGTATGTGAATAATGGATTCAGTAAGGAATTATCCACACATTTTTTTATTTAAGGCCATTCGAACGTTAAGTTTAAATTTAAGGATAAGCAAGAGCATGTTTAACCATTATTTGCTTATCAATTATACCAAGGCATCTGCTCACGGTTTGAATACACGAATTTGGATGGCATGATAATGAAATGCTAAAAATACATTATATGTTTGCTGAAATGAAACTCTGAGGGAAAAGTGCGCAGATATTTCACACTATTCTAAATGAGAGTATGAGTAATATTTTTAGAGAAATTTATTTTTTCAGTATTCAAATGAAAGTAGTCTTCATTACTGAACACAAATTTACATTACGTATCTTTTATTGAGTCATTTCTTCACTATACGCATGTAAGCAAAGTATCAAAGACGGCATTTAAACTTCAATTCAGTCCTTTTTCTTTCATACAAAGTTTCCTTCTTTGAAATTCTTTCTTATGATTTTTTTGCTAATTCATATGAAATAACAATACAAATTATCGTTTCTTAAAATTCAATAAGTTTCAAATTATTAACCTGAAATTATCTAATATTATATCATAGCGAAATTTGTCAGATACATTTGCTCTTTGTCCACTAATAACCAGCTGGTGTTCAACAGCTAAACCTGTTGGCACAAAAATATCTTCAAACGTCCGTTGTATGCCCAGGAATATTCGAATGCTGCAGACATAACTCCAGTTGTAGTCATTTATCGGATAACACGATTCTCTTTAAAAACAGACAAGAATTGCAATTTTATTGATATAAATAATTTAACTCGTTCTTCGGAAGCATTTTAGCTGTTTCAAATAACATAATTTGATACTTTTCGAAAAAAAATTAAATTTTAAACCTGGCGTCATTACCTTCTCTTAAGTCGACAAGTTCACCATTTCAATATCAATTTTTCACTATTATGGCAATCGATCGGTCTTTGTCCATATGTTCTCGCCAAGCAAATGATAATTCGCGCCAAGAAAATGATAATTTGCGAAAGGAAATTATTCGCACCGAATATTAAGTGTCTTACGCCATGCAGCATTCAACAATGCTGCCATGCATGCCCATGGTCATTTTCGGCTTTCTAATTGGGAAGGGATAATGGCAGGAAAAAGGGAGTGATTTCACTACCGAAACCATAAACCAATTCCTGATTTATGACGAATGTTTGGCATCTACACATTGCATTATTAATGAAAGATGTCATTACTCATTCCCTGACATTAATAGTTAAGAATAGAGAGACACAAATCATTAGCATATAATTTATAAAAATGCGAACTAACACTGTTAATACAGCATGAAGAGGAAATAAAACATCCTGAATGTGTTTATATGTCAAAAAGGTAGCGCTTACATGAAGACTCCAATAAGTTTTTATGTTTAACTGTCTAACTTTACCTAATGATAGAGTGAAGTGTTTCATGACATATCCTAATTTTTCGTTATAAAATGAAAAAGACATAGTAAACTTTAGAGATATAAGCAATATTTAGATTATTTCCATTGCAAAATAGAAAGCTTCAAAATTAACATTTTCTCATGCAAATATTTCAAAAGTTTAGCATATCATCTTATCCAAAGCACGTTTCAGTAAATAGATTTTATCACAGACAGAAAAGTCGAATAAACAATTATCCTCTGGAAATCTTCTTTATTACTTCTCGAAAAAACCTATTCTAATCTTGTTCCTGTTGCAACTTCCATCGAATTCTGGAAGTGATCGGGGAGGTTATCCTGGAAGTAAAGGAGGAAGGAACAATAGTTTCTCTCCGAATCGTGGATAAATATTGAAATCTATTCATTCGAAGTAATCAGGATATGGCTTTTGCTCGGGTGAAAATAAGAGGTCTGGGTCTGGAAAATGAAAGTGTGCGGACACACTGCGAACGGTTCTTGATGACTTTTGAGAACTTGACTCTTTAGTTTCAATGGACTTTTGACGTAGACTTAAGTCTCTCCATAGTGGTCTAATAGTGTGTCGGGAAATGAACAAAATATGACGCTTTTCATGGTATATTTAAACGCTTATAGCTCAGCAACCAAATAACATAGAGAGGTGGGTTTAGTTTCATCTAACAGAGAGAGGGAGACATTGAAGATTGCAAAAAGAATTTTAGAATTTAGAATTGCGGTTTGGCCACAGTCGAGCTGCAAAGTTAGTTAAAATCACTAAAAATTTTGATGACGTCACAGCGACCGATGAGCGCGCACGCAGACTAAGGCAATTCAGTCATCAATCTGAAGTTCACGCGAAATATTACTCAAGAATTGTTGAAATACGTTGTGCTAAAGTTAAGCACTTATAGCTCCGTAACCAAATAACATAGAAAGTTGAATTTAGTTTCATTTAACAGAGAAAAGTAGACATTGAAGATTGCAAAAATAATTATAGAATTTGTAATTACGGTTTAGTCACAGTCGTGTTGCAAATTTGGTGAAAATCACGACGAATTTTACATAGATAAGAGTCACATAGTCACACTAGATTAATAGTCACTATAGACTATAGAGGTAATAGTCACATAGAGCTACTTTAGTCACAGAAAATCACAGTTGAGTTAGGCAAGTAAGTCTACGCCCCTCTATCCGAGTGGCCGTATCGCAGAGACAGCCTCCTATCGATTTTTTAAAAATCCTTCCATGCAATTTTTAAAGCATTAATTTTGATACAATATTTCTTTCACAAATGTTTTCATACATTTTTTATCGTCATTAAAGTTCGATCGATTTCAGGAACCGAGAAAACTCAAATTAAATTGACCGAGTGCAGCGATTTGTTTCTTTCATTTCGGCCGTTCAGCATTTCGTCTGTCTGTAAATTTGTTTGATATGCAGTTACGACCAAACGCATAATTCGATTTTCTTCGACTTTGGCTTGAAGGTTCCTTGAAGACATAAAAAATAGGTATATGTGTGAATTCTTATTTTTTTATTCCGTTTCCAATTAGTGATGGTTTAATGTTTTCAATGTTTTGGCGAGTTTGGTAGCACCAAAACATTGAATTATTTTGGTAAAACCAAGATTTACATCCTTCCTTTTGCCTAATCTGGAGTATTCGGGAGGTAGTCAGGGGGAATCTTCTGTAAGTAAAGGAGGGAGGCACAATAGCTTCTCTCGGAATCGTGAGTAAATATTAAAATCTATTCACTCGAATTAATGAGGAGATGTCTTTGTGCTCGATTGAAATTAAGAGGTCTGCTCCAGAAAATGAAGGCATGCATTAGATGACTCATAATGACTTTCGAGTGCTCGAAATTTTTAGTTTCAATGGCGTTTTTTTAATTCCGTCCATGCAATTTTTAAAGCATTACTTTTGATACAATGTTTCTTGCCCAAATGTTTCCGTACAGTTTTTTTTTATTTTTGATCGGCATTAAAGTCGAAATAGTTTAGGGATAGTTTATGATTTCGAGCTATTTCAGGAAATCGAGAAAAGGCATATTAAATTGACCGTGATGTCCTTATTTCATTTCGGCCTTTCAGCAATTCATCTGTTTGTAAATTTATTTATTTAAAGAAAATTTATTTATTTATTTATTTAAAGGAAATTTATTTATTTATTTATTTAAAGGAAATTTATTTATTTATTTATTTAAAGGAAATTTATTTATTTATTTATTTAAAGAGAGTTTATTTATTTAAAGAAAATTTATTTATTTACTTATTTAAAGAAAATTTATTTATTTATTTATTTAAAGAAAATTTATTTATTTATTTATTTAAAGGAAAAAATTTTATTTATTTATTTAAGGAGAGTTTATTTAATTAAAGAAAATTTATTTGTTTACTTATTTAAAGAAAATTTAGTTATTTATTTATTTAAAGAGAATCTATTTATTTATTTAAAGAAAATTTAGTTATTAATTTATTTAAAGAAGATTTATTTATTTATTTATTTAAAGAAAATGTATTTATTTATTTATTTAAAGAAAATGTATTTATTTATTTATTTAAAGAGAGTTTATTTATTTAAAGAAAATTAATTTATTTACTTATTTAAAGAAAATTTAGTTATTTATTTATTTAAAGAAAATTTAGTTATTTATTTATTTAAAGAAAATGTATTTATTTATTTATTTAAAGAGAGTTTATTTATTTGAGAATTATTTATTTATTTCAAGAAAATGTATTTATTTATTTCAAGAAAATTTATTTATTTATTTCAAGAAAAGTTATTTATTTATTTATTTCAAGAAAAGTTATTTATTTATTTATTTCAAGAAAAGTTATTTATTTATTTATTTCAGGAATATTTATTTATTTAAAGTAAAGCACACTACAGAGAAAACTCCATTTACAGAGTGCTATAAACAACAAACACACGAAGTAATTAAAAAGCACATAGTAAACAAATTTTACGTAACAAAATTTGTTTGTGACGCAATCACGGCCAAATACGAACTTGGCATGAAGGTTCTTTTAGGACATCAAAAGTAACGTATATATACGAATTCTTATTTATTCTTCCGTTTCAAGATGGTAACCGTCTTAATAGTTTCAATATTTTGGCAAGTTTTGAACCATTAGAACATTGAATTATTTTGGTAAAGCCAAGATACATCTCTTTTCTGTTCCTCCTTTGCCGAATCTGAGAGGTGGTCGGGGGCGGGGGTTAGTTCTGGAAGCGAAGGAGGGAGGAACAATAGTTTCTCCTGGAATCGTGAATAAATATTGAAACATATTCACTCGAAGCAATGAGGAGATGACTTTGTGCATGCGTACACACTTTACCAAACTCATAATGACTTTCGAGTGCTTGAAATTTTAAGTTTCAATGGACTTTTTTCAATTCCTAACAATCCAATTTTTAAAGCATTCTCTTTTGTGCGATGTTTTTTTCCGAATGCATTTTTATACCATTATTTATTTTTATTTATGGTCAGCATTAATTCGATATATTTTAAGGATAGTTCATGGTTTCGATTGATTTCAGAAAACCAAACAAACTTATATCTATTAACTATTAAGAAAAAGGATTTGAAACAACAAAGAAAATAAGCCGAGAAGAACAGAGCTGCTTTAACCTTTATTTTAACTGTTAATGTTTATTCATTTGTCCGTGACAATTGGAGTTTCTTTGAATTAATCAACTATTACATATAATTTAATTATATTTAATTCTTTTATCTAGCTAATATGAAACATTTAATAGACCGGATTAAGACAGTTTTGAGGCGCACTTGCATTAGTGTTCTTGAAAGCAGGAATTTTTAAAATTATTTTTTTTAAATCTTTAATTTAAATTAACTATTATTAATAGTATGGAATCTTAAAATCAAATATTTCTCATTGTCTCCACCATATGGCGACACCGTACAAAATATAAATCTTATTAAATTGATCGATTAATTGATGACTAAGTTCAAGAAACATTAATAGTGCATTGTTATTCAAACCACAAATGCGTACAAAAATTCAGAACTCTATTACATAAGGAAGGGAATTAAATTCGATTACCGCATTACATTTTTTCAGACACGAAGCAAGTCAAGTTAAATTGAGATGTCTAAAAATAATGAAGTTGTTAGTAAGATTTATTCAAAAGTATTCACTAAAATTATAAATGCTATTTGACGACTGATAGACAACAGGTGGGAGTCTCAGTTATGTCATGTTGATTTTTTTAATTCAAATTTCAGAGTATCTGTTGAATAAATGCTAAATTGTAATTTTGTTATAAGAATTTATACATTACATCGCAAAATTTCCAGAATTACATCATTAAATGATTGCTACAATAAGTTTTAGTACAAGTGAATATTACATGGATTCTTCTACACTATATAGGTAATGAAAAACAGTTCAATATAAAGGATAAATGAATTTTAAATGTTTAAAGGATATTAAATATAATATCCTTTTCCTGCTTAAAAATTTACAGTCCATGAAAAAGTAAAATGCACACATATAATTTATTTTATACACTTCTGAAACTTCATATGTTCAGACTCTAAAAAGTTCTTTTTTTTTCCTCCGCCTACAAACTTCTTTATGTGTTTTGCCATAAAAAAGAAAATAACCGATTCTGTAAGGGAACAAAAAAATTCCAGAATAAATATGAAAAATAATCTGCCAGCGAATCGTCTTTCTCAGAAATAGGAATGGAAAAAATATTTCTTAAAGGTCACTGTCCTTACGATAGACGCAAGTAGCTGTCTTGATAGTTTTATACTTTGGAGCAGAAGATTCTGTCAAACTGCATTTAATATCTAGTAAAACACAAGATACAGTGCGTTGACCGTCTTCAAAATACTTAAAAATTTATTTCAGAAAAGAGAAAGCAGACGCTAAGAATTTAAAATACGAGTATAAAGAAAATATAAATTATAAAAATTATAAAATGAAATTTTAGATTTTAGATGTCAATATTACGAGGGATGTTCCGAAAGTAAATTTCGTCATGCCTTTTCATAAGGAAGCTTTATTACAAACAGAAACATACATTGGAGTAACAAAATATAAACTTTTGGCTATTTGCCCACATATTGGCCACCGACATTCATACATTTGTCGTACCTTTAAATAAATTTGATGAAACCATCCTAGTAAAAATCGGTGCCCAGCGATTGATGAAGTTCTTCACAGCCCTAACGACAATTTGATAGTCCTGATAGAACTGACTTCAGTGTAGGAAAAAGTGAAATTCTGATTAGGCAAGATCGGGGCTGTACGGCCCAACCAGGACTCTTGAGTCGTCGGGTTTTGTTCTTGAACGTTAATGAAAGACCCCACACAACAAGGGACACAAAATAACACATTAACCACCTAGGATGGGAGACATTGGATCAACTGGCTTACAGCCCCGATCTTGTCCCAACAAACTTTCACCTTTCTCCAGCAATGAAGTCAGCACTATCGGGATGTCACTTCAGAACATGCTCATCATACTGGTGTTAACACGAAAGGACGCATGGGTGTCTATTTTATGAGCCCAAGCCCTTGGAAAACTCCTATTCCAAGAAATCTAGCCACCTGTTCATTCCTTTTTTATAAGTAGCTGTGTTAGTCATCCCCTCTGCATTCTCTAACTATTTAGAAAATATTTCCGGAATTTTTCGTCCCCTAATACACGTTTGGTCTGTTACTGAGGTTAGTGAATGGCACAGCGCTTCTTTCCGTTTGTTGCACAGACCAGTTATTTCGCATGGCTGACACGGTCAGCTCGTTGTTTTTCTTGCCGAATTGAAGTATTTACCTGTTTCTCACAATGCCGACTCCATACAAGAAAGAAAAGGAGATTTTACGTAAACCTCTCCCTTGAAGTTGAAACTGACGAATATCCAGTCTTTGACAATGGAGCCGAGGTTGGTTAAGTAGATAATTTTTCAGATCATGAAAGATTCAGCGAATATGATACGGAATCGGAAAAGGATGGAGATTCTGGAAATGAAGAAGTGAATAACTTGTTATGGTTTTCATAAAAAGATGGCGTAGAGTGGAGGGAAACAAAATCTAAGCAGAATATTTGTAATCGTTGTCAAAATATTGTGTTGCACTTTTCTGAAACAAAACTATCAGAGAAAGATGTGACAAACCCTGTCAACAGTTGGGAGTTATTCATAGACGATTACATGATAGAGTTAATTGTAGAGTGAACAAATATATTTATCTAGAAATGGGCACCAAACTTTTCACGTAAAAGCGATCCACTTAAAACGGACCTTCTAGTAATTCAGGCTTTAATAGTGGAAAATAATGGAGTAGATTTCATTTGTGTTAAGCACTGTATTCTTAAAGTCTAAAGTCAAAATCTTTATTTTTCCACCTAAAAATATTTTTTTAACAGCGCAGAGTTTCAGTTTGGGGTCATTCTATATCCCAAGCGCGTATTAGCATTCGCTAAGAGGGCGCGCATTCTCTCGGAATAAGTCTGTAAAGAACTTCCTTCAATCGCTAGGCACCGATTTTTACCAAGGTGGTTTCTTGAAATCTATTTCACGCTACGAGAAATGTATCAATTCGGGTAGAGAATTAGTGGAAAAATAGCCAAAAGGTTGTATTTTATTCTGCCATTGTATGTTTCTGCTTGTAATAAAGATTCCTTGTGGAAAAAGTATGACGAAACTTACTGTCGGAACGACCTTCGTGTTTAAAAGGGAATTTTTTGTGTGATATTGTTTCTAATTTATAAAGTCACACTGGCAAATTAATATACAGGGGGATTCAAAACTTTTTACAAAAACTTTAAGGGTTAGCTAGGCATACCGAAACAAGCCATTTTTAATGCAGAACATGGGATAGCAAACGCAAAGGGGATTCAAAAAGGGATTCTTTAAAAAAGAATTTCTTAGGGGAAGAAACACTAAAAAATACTTATATGCAACACAGATTCAAAGGAATAAAAATTTATAATAGTGCAAGACAGTTGCAGGAAAAATAATCCTGCAAGTCGTAAGTATGTGACATGACCGATGAAATGGAAAATCGAACGTAGTATTAACAACAACACTTTGGAGTGCGTGTTAAAAAGGATTTGTCGTCCGGAACGATTACGCTCTGCATGTTGTTATTCATGTTTCTTTTTCATGCATTTTTAACTAGTTTTTATCAACAT
>BGPR01039323.1:0-14350 GCA_013235015.1 Araneus ventricosus
ATGTTGATAAAAACTAGTTAAAAATGCATGAAAAAGAAACATGAATAACAACATGCAGAGCGTAATCGTTCCGGACGACAAATCCTTTTTAACACGCACTCCAAAGTGTTGTTGTTAATACTACGTTCGATTTTCCATTTCATCGGTCATGTCACATACTTACGACTTGCAGGATTATTTTTCCTGCAACTGTCTTGCACTATTATAAATTTTTATTCCTTTGAATCTGTGTTGCATATAAGTATTTTTTAGTGTTTCTTCCCCTAAGAAATTCTTTTTTAAAGAATCCCTTTTTGAATCCCCTTTGCGTTTGCTATCCCATGTTCTGCATTAAAAATGGCTTGTTTCGGTATGCCTAGCTAACCCTTAAAGTTTTTGTAAAAAGTTTTGAATCCCCCTGTATATTAATTTGCCAGTGTGACTTTATAAATTAGAAACAATATCACACAAAAAATTCCCTTTTAAACACGAAGGTCGTTCCGACAGTAAGTTTCGTCATACTTTTTCCACAAGGAATCTTTATTACAAGCAGAAACATACAATGGCAGAATAAAATACAACCTTTTGGCTATTTTTCCACTAATTCTCTACCCGAATTGATACATTTCTCGTAGCGTGAAATAGATTTCAAGAAACCACCTTGGTAAAAATCGGTGCCTAGCGATTGAAGGAAGTTCTTTACAGACTTATTCCGAGAGAATGCGCGCCCTCTTAGCGAATGCTAATACGCGCTTGGGATATAGAATGACCCCAAACTGAAACTCTGCGCTGTTAAAAAAATATTTTTAGGTGGAAAAATAAAGATTTTGACTTTAGACTTTAAGAATACAGTGCTTAACACAAATGAAATCTACTCCATTATTTTCCACTATTAAAGCCTGAATTACTAGAAGGTCCGTTTTAAGTGGATCGCTTTTACGTGAAAAGTTTGGTGCCCATTTCTAGATAAATATATTTGTTCACTCTACAATTAACTCTATCATGTAATCGTCTATGAATAACTCCCAACTGTTGACAGGGTTTGTCACATCTTTCTCTGATAGTTTTGTTTCAGAAAAGTGCAACACAATATTTTGACAACGATTACAAATATTCTGCTTAGATTTTGTTTCCCTCCACTCTACGCCATCTTTTTATGAAAACCATAACAAGTTATTCACTTCTTCATTTCCAGAATCTCCATCCTTTTCCGATTCCGTATCATATTCGCTGAATCTTTCATGATCTGAAAAATTATCTACTTAACCAACCTCGGCTCCATTGTCAAAGACTGGATATTCGTCAGTTTCAACTTCAAGGGAGAGGTTTACGTAAAATCTCCTTTTCTTTCTTGTATGGAGTCGGCATTGTGAGAAACAGGTAAATACTTCAATTCGGCAAGAAAAACAACGAGCTGACCGTGTCAGCCATGCGAAATAACTGGTCTGTGCAACAAACGGAAAGAAGCGCTGTGCCATTCACTAACCTCAGTAACAGACCAAACGTGTATTAGGGGACGAAAAATTCCGGAAATATTTTCTAAATAGTTAGAGAATGCAGAGGGGATGACTAACACAGCTACTTATAAAAAAGGAATGAACAGGTGGCTAGATTTCTTGGAATAGGAGTTTTCCAAGGGCTTGGGCTCATAAAATAGACACCCATGCGTCCTTTCGTGTTAACACCAGTATGATGAGCATGTTCTGAAGTGACATCCCGATAGTGCTGACTTCATTGCTGGAGAAAGGTGAAAGTTTGTTGGGACAAGATCGGGGCTGTAAGCCAGTTGATCCAATGTCTCCCATCCTAGGTGGTTAATGTGTTATTTTGTGTCCCTTGTTGTGTGGGGTCTTTCATTAACGTTCAAGAACAAAACCCGACGACTCAAGAGTCCTGGTTGGGCCGTACAGCCCCGATCTTGCCTAATCAGAATTTCACTTTTTCCTACACTGAAGTCAGTTCTATCAGGACTATCAAATTGTCGTTAGGGCTGTGAAGAACTTCATCAATCGCTGGGCACCGATTTTTACTAGGATGGTTTCATCAAATTTATTTAAAGGTACGACAAATGTATGAATGTCGGTGGCCAATATGTGGGCAAATAGCCAAAAGTTTATATTTTGTTACTCCAATGTATGTTTCTGTTTGTAATAAAGCTTCCTTATGAAAAGGCATGACGAAATTTACTTTCGGAACATCCCTCGTAATATTGACATCTAAAATCTAAAATTTCATTTTATAATTTTTATAATTTATATTTTCTTTATACTCGTATTTTAAATTCTTAGCGTCTGCTTTCTCTTTTCTGAAATAAATTTTTAAGTATTTTGAAGACGGTCAACGCACTGTATCTTGTGTTTTACTAGATATTAAATGCAGTTTGACAGAATCTTCTGCTCCAAAGTATAAAACTATCAAGACAGCTACTTGCGTCTATCGTAAGGACAGTGACCTTTAAGAAATATTTTTTCCATTCCTATTTCTGAGAAAGACGATTCGCTGGCAGATTATTTTTCATATTTATTCTGGAATTTTTTTGTTCCCTTACAGAATCGGTTATTTTCTTTTTTATGGCAAAACACATAAAGAAGTTTGTAGGCGGAGGAAAAAAAAAGAACTTTTTAGAGTCTGAACATATGAAGTTTCAGAAGTGTATAAAATAAATTATATGTGTGCATTTTACTTTTTCATGGACTGTAAATTTTTAAGCAGGAAAAGGATATTATATTTAATATCCTTTAAACATTTAAAATTCATTTATCCTTTATATTGAACTGTTTTTCATTACCTATATAGTGTAGAAGAATCCATGTAATATTCACTTGTACTAAAACTTATTGTAGCAATCATTTAATGATGTAATTCTGGAAATTTTGCGATGTAATGTATAAATTCTTATAACAAAATTACAATTTAGCATTTATTCAACAGATACTCTGAAATTTGAATTAAAAAAATCAACATGACATAACTGAGACTCCCACCTGTTGTCTATCAGTCGTCAAATAGCATTTATAATTTTAGTGAATACTTTTGAATAAATCTTACTAACAACTTCATTATTTTTAGACATCTCAATTTAACTTGACTTGCTTCGTGTCTGAAAAAATGTAATGCGGTAATCGAATTTAATTCCCTTCCTTATGTAATAGAGTTCTGAATTTTTGTACGCATTTGTGGTTTGAATAACAATGCACTATTAATGTTTCTTGAACTTAGTCATCAATTAATCGATCAATTTAATAAGATTTATATTTTGTACGGTGTCGCCATATGGTGGAGACAATGAGAAATATTTGATTTTAAGATTCCATACTATTAATAATAGTTAATTTAAATTAAAGATTTAAAAAAAATAATTTTAAAAATTCCTGCTTTCAAGAACACTAATGCAAGTGCGCCTCAAAACTGTCTTAATCCGGTCTATTAAATGTTTCATATTAGCTAGATAAAAGAATTAAATATAATTAAATTATATGTAATAGTTGATTAATTCAAAGAAACTCCAATTGTCACGGACAAATGAATAAACATTAACAGTTAAAATAAAGGTTAAAGCAGCTCTGTTCTTCTCGGCTTATTTTCTTTGTTGTTTCAAATCCTTTTTCTTAATAGTTAATAGATATAAGTTTGTTTGGTTTTCTGAAATCAATCGAAACCATGAACTATCCTTAAAATATATCGAATTAATGCTGACCATAAATAAAAATAAATAATGGTATAAAAATGCATTCGGAAAAAAACATCGCACAAAAGAGAATGCTTTAAAAATTGGATTGTTAGGAATTGAAAAAAGTCCATTGAAACTTAAAATTTCAAGCACTCGAAAGTCATTATGAGTTTGGTAAAGTGTGTACGCATGCACAAAGTCATCTCCTCATTGCTTCGAGTGAATATGTTTCAATATTTATTCACGATTCCAGGAGAAACTATTGTTCCTCCCTCCTTCGCTTCCAGAACTAACCCCCGCCCCCGACCACCTCTCAGATTCGGCAAAGGAGGAACAGAAAAGAGATGTATCTTGGCTTTACCAAAATAATTCAATGTTCTAATGGTTCAAAACTTGCCAAAATATTGAAACTATTAAGACGGTTACCATCTTGAAACGGAAGAATAAATAAGAATTCGTATATATACGTTACTTTTGATGTCCTAAAAGAACCTTCATGCCAAGTTCGTATTTGGCCGTGATTGCGTCACAAACAAATTTTGTTACGTAAAATTTGTTTACTATGTGCTTTTTAATTACTTCGTGTGTTTGTTGTTTATAGCACTCTGTAAATGGAGTTTTCTCTGTAGTGTGCTTTACTTTAAATAAATAAATATTCCTGAAATAAATAAATAAATAACTTTTCTTGAAATAAATAAATAAATAACTTTTCTTGAAATAAATAAATAAATAACTTTTCTTGAAATAAATAAATAAATTTTCTTGAAATAAATAAATACATTTTCTTGAAATAAATAAATAATTCTCAAATAAATAAACTCTCTTTAAATAAATAAATAAATACATTTTCTTTAAATAAATAAATAACTAAATTTTCTTTAAATAAATAAATAACTAAATTTTCTTTAAATAAGTAAATAAATTAATTTTCTTTAAATAAATAAACTCTCTTTAAATAAATAAATAAATACATTTTCTTTAAATAAATAAATAAATACATTTTCTTTAAATAAATAAATAAATAAATCTTCTTTAAATAAATTAATAACTAAATTTTCTTTAAATAAATAAATAGATTCTCTTTAAATAAATAAATAACTAAATTTTCTTTAAATAAGTAAACAAATAAATTTTCTTTAATTAAATAAACTCTCCTTAAATAAATAAATAAAATTTTTTCCTTTAAATAAATAAATAAATAAATTTTCTTTAAATAAATAAATAAATAAATTTTCTTTAAATAAGTAAATAAATAAATTTTCTTTAAATAAATAAACTCTCTTTAAATAAATAAATAAATAAATTTCCTTTAAATAAATAAATAAATAAATTTCCTTTAAATAAATAAATAAATAAATTTCCTTTAAATAAATAAATAAATAAATTTTCTTTAAATAAATAAATTTACAAACAGATGAATTGCTGAAAGGCCGAAATGAAATAAGGACATCACGGTCAATTTAATATGCCTTTTCTCGATTTCCTGAAATAGCTCGAAATCATAAACTATCCCTAAACTATTTCGACTTTAATGCCGATCAAAAATAAAAAAAAACTGTACGGAAACATTTGGGCAAGAAACATTGTATCAAAAGTAATGCTTTAAAAATTGCATGGACGGAATTAAAAAAACGCCATTGAAACTAAAAATTTCGAGCACTCGAAAGTCATTATGAGTCATCTAATGCATGCCTTCATTTTCTGGAGCAGACCTCTTAATTTCAATCGAGCACAAAGACATCTCCTCATTAATTCGAGTGAATAGATTTTAATATTTACTCACGATTCCGAGAGAAGCTATTGTGCCTCCCTCCTTTACTTACAGAAGATTCCCCCTGACTACCTCCCGAATACTCCAGATTAGGCAAAAGGAAGGATGTAAATCTTGGTTTTACCAAAATAATTCAATGTTTTGGTGCTACCAAACTCGCCAAAACATTGAAAACATTAAACCATCACTAATTGGAAACGGAATAAAAAAATAAGAATTCACACATATACCTATTTTTTATGTCTTCAAGGAACCTTCAAGCCAAAGTCGAAGAAAATCGAATTATGCGTTTGGTCGTAACTGCATATCAAACAAATTTACAGACAGACGAAATGCTGAACGGCCGAAATGAAAGAAACAAATCGCTGCACTCGGTCAATTTAATTTGAGTTTTCTCGGTTCCTGAAATCGATCGAACTTTAATGACGATAAAAAATGTATGAAAACATTTGTGAAAGAAATATTGTATCAAAATTAATGCTTTAAAAATTGCATGGAAGGATTTTTAAAAAATCGATAGGAGGCTGTCTCTGCGATACGGCCACTCGGATAGAGGGGCGTAGACTTACTTGCCTAACTCAACTGTGATTTTCTGTGACTAAAGTAGCTCTATGTGACTATTACCTCTATAGTCTATAGTGACTATTAATCTAGTGTGACTATGTGACTCTTATCTATGTAAAATTCGTCGTGATTTTCACCAAATTTGCAACACGACTGTGACTAAACCGTAATTACAAATTCTATAATTATTTTTGCAATCTTCAATGTCTACTTTTCTCTGTTAAATGAAACTAAATTCAACTTTCTATGTTATTTGGTTACGGAGCTATAAGTGCTTAACTTTAGCACAACGTATTTCAACAATTCTTGAGTAATATTTCGCGTGAACTTCAGATTGATGACTGAATTGCCTTAGTCTGCGTGCGCGCTCATCGGTCGCTGTGACGTCATCAAAATTTTTAGTGATTTTAACTAACTTTGCAGCTCGACTGTGGCCAAACCGCAATTCTAAATTCTAAAATTCTTTTTGCAATCTTCAATGTCTCCCTCTCTCTGTTAGATGAAACTAAACCCACCTCTCTATGTTATTTGGTTGCTGAGCTATAAGCGTTTAAATATACCATGAAAAGCGTCATATTTTGTTCATTTCCCGACACACTATTAGACCACTATGGAGAGACTTAAGTCTACGTCAAAAGTCCATTGAAACTAAAGAGTCAAGTTCTCAAAAGTCATCAAGAACCGTTCGCAGTGTGTCCGCACACTTTCATTTTCCAGACCCAGACCTCTTATTTTCACCCGAGCAAAAGCCATATCCTGATTACTTCGAATGAATAGATTTCAATATTTATCCACGATTCGGAGAGAAACTATTGTTCCTTCCTCCTTTACTTCCAGGATAACCTCCCCGATCACTTCCAGAATTCGATGGAAGTTGCAACAGGAACAAGATTAGAATAGGTTTTTTCGAGAAGTAATAAAGAAGATTTCCAGAGGATAATTGTTTATTCGACTTTTCTGTCTGTGATAAAATCTATTTACTGAAACGTGCTTTGGATAAGATGATATGCTAAACTTTTGAAATATTTGCATGAGAAAATGTTAATTTTGAAGCTTTCTATTTTGCAATGGAAATAATCTAAATATTGCTTATATCTCTAAAGTTTACTATGTCTTTTTCATTTTATAACGAAAAATTAGGATATGTCATGAAACACTTCACTCTATCATTAGGTAAAGTTAGACAGTTAAACATAAAAACTTATTGGAGTCTTCATGTAAGCGCTACCTTTTTGACATATAAACACATTCAGGATGTTTTATTTCCTCTTCATGCTGTATTAACAGTGTTAGTTCGCATTTTTATAAATTATATGCTAATGATTTGTGTCTCTCTATTCTTAACTATTAATGTCAGGGAATGAGTAATGACATCTTTCATTAATAATGCAATGTGTAGATGCCAAACATTCGTCATAAATCAGGAATTGGTTTATGGTTTCGGTAGTGAAATCACTCCCTTTTTCCTGCCATTATCCCTTCCCAATTAGAAAGCCGAAAATGACCATGGGCATGCATGGCAGCATTGTTGAATGCTGCATGGCGTAAGACACTTAATATTCGGTGCGAATAATTTCCTTTCGCAAATTATCATTTTCTTGGCGCGAATTATCATTTGCTTGGCGAGAACATATGGACAAAGACCGATCGATTGCCATAATAGTGAAAAATTGATATTGAAATGGTGAACTTGTCGACTTAAGAGAAGGTAATGACGCCAGGTTTAAAATTTAATTTTTTTTCGAAAAGTATCAAATTATGTTATTTGAAACAGCTAAAATGCTTCCGAAGAACGAGTTAAATTATTTATATCAATAAAATTGCAATTCTTGTCTGTTTTTAAAGAGAATCGTGTTATCCGATAAATGACTACAACTGGAGTTATGTCTGCAGCATTCGAATATTCCTGGGCATACAACGGACGTTTGAAGATATTTTTGTGCCAACAGGTTTAGCTGTTGAACACCAGCTGGTTATTAGTGGACAAAGAGCAAATGTATCTGACAAATTTCGCTATGATATAATATTAGATAATTTCAGGTTAATAATTTGAAACTTATTGAATTTTAAGAAACGATAATTTGTATTGTTATTTCATATGAATTAGCAAAAAAATCATAAGAAAGAATTTCAAAGAAGGAAACTTTGTATGAAAGAAAAAGGACTGAATTGAAGTTTAAATGCCGTCTTTGATACTTTGCTTACATGCGTATAGTGAAGAAATGACTCAATAAAAGATACGTAATGTAAATTTGTGTTCAGTAATGAAGACTACTTTCATTTGAATACTGAAAAAATAAATTTCTCTAAAAATATTACTCATACTCTCATTTAGAATAGTGTGAAATATCTGCGCACTTTTCCCTCAGAGTTTCATTTCAGCAAACATATAATGTATTTTTAGCATTTCATTATCATGCCATCCAAATTCGTGTATTCAAACCGTGAGCAGATGCCTTGGTATAATTGATAAGCAAATAATGGTTAAACATGCTCTTGCTTATCCTTAAATTTAAACTTAACGTTCGAATGGCCTTAAATAAAAAAATGTGTGGATAATTCCTTACTGAATCCATTATTCACATACAAATCCATGTATTAGTTTTTATTGCAGTCATTTTTTCAGACGACTTGCGCGTTTCCAATAAAATATTTGGTTAACTCAATCCTTTCTTCATCGAATTTTAATAGCTTTACTCCTCTATATCTCTTTATTTATTTAAAATATAAAAACTAAATAAAACCTAAAAAGATAAGCCACAAAGTGAAAGGAAAATAATGCAAGGTTCTGTTCTTACAGAAACATTTAAGGAAAAATTATGAAGAAAACAAAATGACAATTTCACATTAAAAAACTGAAGCAAAAGATATTTCATCAGATTTATTCGTCTATCTTTAGAAACGAATTAGAAAAAAGAAACATTATCGTTTCAATCATAATTTTTAACTTTAACTTTACATCAACCTGGTTTAAATATTGGATTTTGTTTTCTTCTAAAAAGAGTAGAAAGCATTTTCTTTCGTTTCATAGACACAGGTATATTGGAAATCCAAAATATGGTTTAACTCTTATTCATTTCCTTTATTTTTAAAGACGACGTTTTTCATCCGTGATTTTCATTGTTCATTGGGAATTTTGTACTTTTTCCTTTGCTTCCATTTGTTGATTACGTTTTGTTGATTCTAAAATGCTCAACACTGGATTTGGTTTTGATCTGCCTACTGATAAATCGGAAAAATCTGAATTTGCAAAATAAATATTAATCATTTTATGTAACTAAAGCATTTAAAAAAGGGTGTCATGGATTTAAATTCTACAGAAACGACACTATTACTCAATTGTGTAGATTGCAAAAAAATATTGTTGTTATCTTGCATTAAAAAACTTTATTCTCTCCATTATTTTTGTTTGTTCTCTATTGCATTGAATAAAATAATTTAACCCTATGAGCGCCATATTATTTTGAACTTTTAGCTTTCAGGTTAGAAAACGTAGATTTTAAAGTAAATGAATCGGTCATTTTTGTATTTAATTATATCTCTGAAATCTTAATAATACTTTTCCCATGATTGTTTAAGAAAATATAAATACGAGCTATCTGCTTTGGAACTGAACATGAAAAACGAAAAAAGACCTTTGCGCCTCTCGGAGGGTTATTGTATTAGATCAGAAACAAAGGTCAATTTTATCTAATAAGATAGAGAAGATTCGTTACATGCATATTGATTTTTTTATGCATATGTACATGTTATATTTCCCCCCTTTCTTTTGTTCTCATTTATTTTTAAGTTATATATCATTTTAAGTTTGGGGAAAATGCTTAAAATAATCATTCTCCATAGAGTGAATTTTCGATTCAGATAACCGAAATCTCTTGACGCTAATGCAAAGTAACGTGATTCCACAGATACGGAAATTAAAATAAAATACTTTAAAAATGAATACATTTCTGGGTAAAAGTTAAGTTTAGGATACGTACACTTTGCATCTCCAACTTTTTGACGCCAAGAGGAAAACGGTTACATTTTGTTTTGGTTGCGCAGTGACCTTTAAATTTGAGTTTGGTGCGCGCATCTTTAAATTGGAGCTATGCGCTCCGAATCTTCGTCTTGATTGGTCAGCTATGCGCTAATTTAAATTTTATTGGAAGATTTAATAGAATTTGCATAATATTTCGTTTGGAATTAAACGGTTTTAATTTTGATAGTTTACAAAATTTTTTAAAAATCAGGTAGATTTCTAACATTCAATGAAGAAGCGAAGCTATTAGTTTCCGGCTTTGCTAATAGCGAAGCCGCTGAGGTTTTTTTAATGAAAAAAATTGGCCCGGAACCTACTTGAGATTCAGCAGGCAACGCATGCGGGAATTCTGGTTTTTCGTATCTGAAAAAAAACCTAGATTCCTAAGATTCAATGAAGAAGCGAAGCTACTAGTTACCGGCTTTGCTGAAAGCGAAGTCGCTTCTTTTAATTTAAAAGTATTGCCCGGTTCGCTTAAGCAAGATCTCAAAAAATGTTCACTGCACATCCATAACAAATGCCACATCGCCAAACCATCTTGCCCTTGGCGACAAAAAGCTGGCGATACAAAGCAAAGAGGAATGGTTCCTTAACCAAAACTTAACTTTTACCAATTTTTGTATTGTATATTACTTATATTTAATTTTACAAGACGATGAATATAAATTTCAATATACGAGTGGTAATGAAATGAATTTTGTATTGAAATACTGTAAACCTGCATTACTTTGACGATGACGGATAATAGAAACTGATGATGAAACGAGTGATGGTCAATCGAAGTTTTACTGTACATAATTTTCAATATAAAATGATACATAGATATTAAGGCCCATTATCAATCAAAAGTAAAAACCTATAGAACATTTATTTTTTATATTTTGTAGTTTCATTCCTGTATTCGAAAACATTGCTTGCATAGCTTTGGAAATGGTAATTTTTGAATTTTTATGTCCGCTTATCAGTTGAAACAAGCAAAAGAAGGATTGTATACGGAATCAAAAATAATCCTTATTTATATCACTAGTGATATTTCATCATCAGAAGGAATTTTATTTTATATAAGTGACGTGACATTATAACAATGGGTCTTATATTTTAACATATCCTTTACACGATAAATTTTAATTTGCTGTAGTAAAAGATGTTCTGCGTACGATTTTTTTATGAAATATATATTATATTTTTCATTTGAAATTTTTTTATCATTACCTTACGTGTAGAGAAATCTCAAAATATCTTGTAAATACAGTTCAAAGATGAGCACTAAATTAATTTTCCTTTTTTTTAAATCATGGGTCAAAAATAACCCTCGAGATTGTATAATCTACAAAGTATTTTTTTTATTTAGCTCTCGCCTGCTCCACTCATGTACACAAAGAGTGATTATAAAATATGCAACACCAGCAGTTGTAGCCTATGGCATCATGACTTGACAAAAAATGGAAATGTCAAAAAGCCGCCACAATGACATACAAATCGAAATAAAAAAATATACATTATTGATTTTCTCCCTTATTTTTCTTCGTGATAATAACTTTTGAACTGTAGGGAAACACTACCGAATACGTTAATCCAAAACAATATTGAAAAATTACAATGTGAAATTAATTAATCATGACGCAAAATTATCGAGACAAAGTGATATATTTTAAGACACTGCTGCACATTCAGTAACTACGTAACGCGTTCAATCGTAACTACGCCTAAATGACATCGCCATCGCTAGACAATGCCAGCCAATGATATTGGTCCTGCCTTTGGTGAAAAATGAGCTTGGGTAAAGCGGAGATTTCCTCGCGCTTCTTCCTTCCTTCTTCGAAAAAAAATCTCTGATCTCACCAAAAATAAAATTAAATAAAAATAAATCAGAAAAGGTATTTTATCCGTTCTTGGTTTAAATCAAGGAGAAAAGTTCCAATTATTATCTCAAAAAGTTTCTAAAATTTAACGATAATAGAACGTCAGAAGCAGGAATTTTAAGCTTCAATTCTTAAAATTTGTCGGGAAACTATTTTTTTTAAAAGTTTCTCAAAATTCAGTAAAATAAGTTAGACGATCGAAACGAACTTCATGAGAACGGAAATCGTTTGTTCTTTCTGATGATGTATCTATTTTCTTCCTAGAATTAACAGAAACGATGTGATGGGAAAATATACACTGAAAAGGACCCAAAACAACACAAAACATTAAATTAAAAAAAATTAGAATAGATTTTTAAATTCAAGCTTCGAGGTGCATTAAGTCATGATTACCTGTGTGCCAAATTTCATAGCTGTAAGTGCGATAGTTTCGTCTCAACATCGCGCCCAGACACACGCACAAACACAGACATTTCCTTTTATATCTATAGAGAGGTATGTGTCACAAGAAAGCGCGGGTTTTACCGAGAAAGCGTTGGGACCCTAGTAGCTTCCTCGTTCCCTACAACTCCCACAAGCGTATCGTGGATTTTTCAAGTAGAACTGTTAGTGTAAGTGAGGGGCACGTTAATCTGGTATATGAGTGGTACCCTATTGCGCACGTATTTTTGATTTCGGAATTTTAAATATGTTTATAAATATTTATTTTTATATACCCGCACAATTTCGTATAGCTATGTCCCACTCCGTAATTCAATGATATTGAAGGTTAGTTCCAAGATAATGTTTCAAAATTGTTAAAATATTGCAGGCTATCAAAGAAATAATTTGTCACTGCTAGGATCCTCACAAAGAAACTAAGGTTAACTTCCTCCTGAATACGTATATACCAAATCTAGAGTTGTAAGCAGTTACTTTTTCGGCTTTAGTAATATGTATCATATTTGATAAAAAAGAGGAAAATTGCGCTTGTAATTTCAAGTATACAAAGAGATCATACATAGGAAAACCTCGACAGATTTTGGATTACAATGCTACAGAATCTGAGTTGATATAGTTAATAAATTGGGCAGAACCTTCAGCGTGGAAAAGGATGTACAAATGTGACCAACGGTGATTTTTCTTCACAGTACTGAACATCTCTGGTCCGATTTCACGAGAGATCTGCGTTTCAAACGATGTATTGTATGCCAAACTAGTTTTGTTCAAGTTTTGCTAGTTGAAACTGCAAGAAAATTCAAAGAAAGTATGTTAAAGACGTAAATATAGCTTTGTATGTGTGAATAATTTAGTTTGATAGCGCTCTCTTTAAGCTTCAGCTTAAGCAAAAATTTTGTTAATCTTACAGATGAATTGCGCCTGAACATGTTAGGATTTATATTGCATTATACCGAAGTTTGAAGTTTTTATCAAGTGCTATGCAGTCCTTAAATAAAAAGTTTTGCCTTTGAAAACATTAATAAAATTAATACATAAAAATCTTAGATACAAAATTAAAAACTATGCTTTTTGCTATTTTTTCTCAAAGTTAAGAGAGTGCAAAAGAAGCATTTTTACCTTGCATTAGCTAATAAAATCCACACGATGTTCAACATCCATTGCGAAGTAAAATCCATTCCTAAAACGTGGCACAAAGTTCTAACTGTACTTTCCCGGTCAGAATGTAAACGAAATACATTTTGTTCCCTCCATCGAAATTTCAATAGTCCTAATCGATTCCTCAAGCATCAACTCCTCTTCATCAAGTTGTAGTCATTCGTTTTACAATGCAAATTTTAAAGATCACAACTTGTCCCTCGTTCTTTCCGTCCAAGTATTGATTGATTCTTCGGAGCGTCTAGCACGTAATTTACATTCCCTTTCTTTTAAAAGTGCAATCGCGGAATGCCAAATACAGCTACACGGAATGCTAGAGAATCCAATAAATAAAAAATAATATTTATATTTACATATTAAAACTAATTGAACGTTTTTCGTTATACTTCATTAATATGATAATGTTTATAAGCTAATTGCTATCTGTGAAATTGTGACATATATGAGAGAAAAAACGTTCAGAAAGCTAGTTCAAAGAATAGACCGTTGGACACATAGAGCAAGCACACTTGGCTATATTGGGTAGTGTGTGTTCAATAAAAAAGGTTGTTAAAATTTTTATTACTTTTTTGATTCGAAATGTTAAGGTTTGATTTTCCTCAATAATTTCGGAGCATAGTGTCACACAAAAATTATTTTCACACACTTCAATTCAAGCAACTGATTTTCGGTGAGTTTCACTTTTGTTTTTCAATAACTTTTTTCTAATTTTAATGAATTTTTAAAAATATTGTAAGTAAATTTTGAAACAAAACAGTAAGTACATTTTGCAACAGTTTCCCTAGAGGAAATCAGCATTTTAAAATAGATTTAGATAATTTCTTGAGAAACAGCTGACACAAAATAAATTTCTTTTTCAATAACTATTAATGAGAAAGAGATAAAAT
>BGPR01039324.1:0-14349 GCA_013235015.1 Araneus ventricosus
TGGTTTTCGCTTAGGAGGGAACGTAAAAGATGCTCCGCTTTCCCTTTAACTGAAGGCTCTCTTTCAAATATTTGGTTTTCGCAAAGCCCCCGCCATTTTTCTAGACACTATCTAAGCATTTTATTTTAACTACAGTGAATTTTTAGCATAATGCAATTGATTATTCTTCTCTAGATAGGTTACGCCTTAAGTCTCCATCGTTTTTTAATTGGGCAGAAGCCCCAGTTTAGAATACTTCAACTTTTAAAATATGTCGAGATGGTGAATGAAATCTGGTATTTTAAACACGTTTGACACCTGCCGTTTTTTATTATTCATTTGGTACTTCTGTGCTTATCCAAAATTAACAGGAAAGACACTGGATGCTCTAATTTTATATCACGATTCAAACTTTTCTCAGCGGCCATCCCTGTTTACCTCGTTCAACGGTCACTTCTGTTTGGCCTGAAATTTTTGTTCCATAGACATAAGGTTAAAATAACCTCTAGGAATGGCCACTCGAACCCCTCTGAGCGGCCTGGATGGTCGCCGTTTACGTTCAATGAAAACTATTCCTTTCTTCTCTTTGACCTTCGAACTTTTATTAAGAGAAAAGAAAGGAAAGAAAGAAAAAAAAATACACGCACCGGAAAGAAGACCATCAAGAACAACACCGGAAATCAGATCGAAATGAAAAATTTCCTTCTCTATGTGGTGAACGTCGACCTCTATGGGGATGGAATATAAAAGAGTTGATTTGTGCCCTTCAGGCGCTGCTTCGAACTCTGACAAAGAAGCTGTTGTTATGGGTTGCGACCATCAGCAAATGGAACTTTCAGTTCAAAAGAGATGAGCAAAAATAGATGAGATTATTGTCCATTCCTCAACACTTATCGACGAAATGGTTAGGGATTAACCTTTCCAATAAAAAAGCAAAGTTGAAAAAAAGAAAAGAGGTGACCTCAGAAAAAACTGAAATATCCAAGCAAACATAAGTCGTATCTTTTCTTCAAAAATAAAAAAAAGTTGTATATTTAAAATAAAAAATTAAAGAGAATAAAGTACTTTTTTCTTTAGATAATTCTCAAAATTCACTTTGTCAGAAATAACGAACTAGGACTTGTTTAAATTCTATTTTCTGCTTCCAAACGTGAAACCCCTTTAGAGCGGACAATTGTCCTTGGAACGGAGGGTGGTCGCTATAGTGAGGTTTCGCTGTACTTTACTCTAACTGGTTCTTTAAATGTTATTTCATGGACATACTAGAATCGGAAAAAATAGCTAAAACTAAAAGAATAACAAAAACATAAAATAAACACAATGCATCTGGTAGGCGCAAACGCAGCAGCTTCCAGGAATGCAGTGACAAAATTAACAAAAAATACAAAAATACAAAATTAACTAACAGAATAAAAATCCTATCATAAGACAAAATACAAAACGATAATGTAGATACAAAACAACAGCAAAAAATAATAAAAAGAAGAAGAATCCAGCAGAGAACTTTTCTATATATTTAGGCACCATTTTTTCAATCGATAGCGTTGGCGGTAGTGGTGTTGTTCCCGGGGTAGAAGGTAACGTTTTCTGTCTTTTCTTTCTTCTGCTTTTTTGTTACAGGGGCATATTGTAGTATTTTGAGGAAAGTTTTTTTTTCCTTTTCTTTCAATTTTTGGGATAATTCAGGTCACAGAGGAAAAATGTGTTTGACTTTTTTAAGTTGGTTTCTTTACGGAAATTTTCCCCAATTCTGAATTTTTAGAATCCTAACGGGACTTAGGCCTTTGAGAAAGTTCTCTGCCGGCTTCTTCTTCTTTTTATTATTTGTTTCTTTTGTATGTATTAAAGTTTTGTTTTTTTGTCCTATGATAGGATTTTTATTCTGTTAGTTAATTTTGTATTATTTCAAGGATACTATTTCGAGAACAATTTTGCGTTTTTTGCGCAGGTTTCTTTTATTTATTAATCACCCACGCCGACCCACTCACCCATAGGGTGGAGTATTTTAACGATCGGCGGGAAAAGTACAAAGAAAAAGCGATACGTTGTACAAACATTCAACAAATACAATCGGTATAAACATAACAAATACAATAAAACAATAATACAAAAATTTAAAAAAAAATAACAAATGAAAATAAATATTAAAATACAACAAATACAATAAAATAACAAAGACAGAATAAAAATACAATCCTCAAAAATAATAATAAATGTAATACATTAAAAAATTGACATATATTCATGCAATTTGAAATAAGTAGCATAAAATACGGACTATTGCTGTGGGAGAAACACAACAGCAACAACAACAAAAAAAAAACCCATTCAAAGTGTAAAACTAAACTAATATATAAATGTTAATTAATTTTAAAAAAAAGTCAATATATATATCATAGGATTTTTTTTCTTTTTCTTTTCCGAGAGGAAGTGCCACTAAATTAAAGAATTGCAGATATGTTTTTAAATTTCAATTGCAAGGAAAAGTTTATTCAAAAGTAGAGAATTTTTAAATAAACTTTTGCATGCAATTGAAATTTCAAAACAGATCTGCAATTTTTTAACTACAGATTAAAAAAAAATGTAGTTTTTCTGCACAGGTTTCTTTTATTGCTGTTTTTTACTGAAAACATTCTCTAATCTTGGTTTCCCCCCTCCCTTCAGAGTTCCGAAATGAAGGTTGTTTCGCTCATCGCCATTTGTCTCCTGGCTTTGGAAGCAGGGTGCGCTGCGAAAGTTCAGAAGCCGCACATCGTCTTCATGATTGTCGATGATTTGGTAAGTGAACATTTGGAATTTAAGAAAAAACACCTTTCCACCATTTTCATGTTCAGCAATTCATTTTGAATCTCGCATTTTTATATGAAGCTTGTAGATCCCTTTGTAATCAATAATAATGTTTTTTGATTACAAAGGGATCTACAAGGGTGGATCCAAAAAATGTTTACAAGGGTAATAAAAAATATTTATAACATTAAACAGAAAATACAGAAGGGAATTTAGAGGCATACTTGCCGATCACTTTTCCACATGATCGCCAAATCTATTTAGGCATTTATCTGAACGCAGGACCAACTTGTTTAGTGCGGCTTGGCAGAAATCACGTCCTGCCCATTGAGCCAGTTCTCGACAACTGTTTTCACATCACTCTCTGAAGAGAACCTTGTTCCACAGATAAGTGTTCCTTCCAGTTCGGAAAAAGGAAATAATCACTGGGCCATCTTGAAGTTACCCGACGCAAACGCCCTGGTATGTTGTGAGTAAGGGTGTCATCTTCCTGCATGACCATACCCATACTGCTCGCAAAACTCAAGAATTGCTGCGAAAGCTCAAGTGGGAAGTCTGGAGCCACCACATCCCAGATTCGGCATCCAATCGGGGTTCCATACCCTTATCTGGAACAAGATTCTCTCCTGGCGCCCTAGTTTTCTTAGGGGCCTTGAGTTTTGCGAACACTATGGGTATGTTATGCAGGAGGATGACACCGTCCCTCAACATGTCAGGGCGTTTGCGTCGGATAACTTCGAGATGGCGCTGTGATTATTTCCTTTTTCCGAACTGGAAGGAACACTTATCTGGTTCTCTTCAGAGAGTGATGTGAAAACAGTTGTCGAGAACTGGCTCAATGGGCAGGACGTGATTTATTCCAAGCCGGATTAAACCAATTGGTCCTGCGTTCAGATAAATGCCTAAATAGCTTTGGTGATTTTGTGGAAAAGGGATCGGCAAGTATGCCTCTTAAATTCCCTTTTGTATTTTCTGTTTAATGTTAATAACAATATTTTATCACCTTTGTAAATTTCTTTTGGATCGTAGTTATCGTAGTTTAATCTATGCAAATAAAACTGAAACTCCATTTTTTTTGTGTACGCTATGAAATTCTAAATTATCGCATAGATTTTCTTTAAATTTTTATCACAATTACTATAAAGCGTTAGGAAGGTCTTAGAGAAGGTTTCATGGTAACTAATTAAATAGTTAATTTTTTATTAATTAAAATCTATGAATTCATCGCACATGCGCAGCGTTGCGTAAGCAAACAACATGACGGTACTCAAGAGTTGTTTAGTAAACTTACTATAAAATAGCCAAAACATGGAAAATAGAGATTTTTGACTTATTAGAGACTTTTACCAAATTGATATTGAAAAATATCTTATTGACTTGACAGAAACTACTTGTTCGTTTCCTGTTACTGAAAAACTGGTTCAAAACTTGACTTCTTGCTTTTAACTATCGATGGTTTAGTTTAGTTATATTTACGTCCCGTTTTGAAGCAACACGAGGCTATTTTACGACGGACTTCGTCATTTTGAACCGCGGTCAGATGATGAGGACGACACCTGAGCTGACACTCCCCTCTCCAAACTTCCACGCTACACCAGCGGGAGGACATTTGGCCACTACATGTGATTTAGCTTGCAACAGGCCCCATACACGGCGGTTCTTCGGTGGAATAGGGTTTCGGATCTGGGACCCTCCGGCCGGAGGCTTCCCGGTTCGAGACGCGAATCCGTCGAAGAATCGCAGTGTAAGCAGGCCCTGTGCACGTTAAATCCGTCGGGACTAAATGTTCTCCCACTGATGCAGCGTGGAAGTTTCTAGGGGGGGGGGGGGGTTCAGGTGTTCTCATCATCTGACCATGGCTCAAAATTACACGATTAACTCCAAAATAGCCCTTGTATTGTTTTAAAACGGGACACAAATATAACTAAACTGAACGTAGAACTATTAACTTCCAAAACTTCAGTGCAATCCATTGGCGGTGTGCACACTAGGGCTGCAGCCTCCCCACCGAAAGCTTGTTTTTTCTTAAAAAACAAACAACCTTATTTGGTTAGTTTTCCACACTGAACGAAATTCGATCAGTAACGAAAATGGAAGAAACAAATAATGAAAACGAAGAAATAAACACGCAGGCAATGAATCGGTCCAGGTTTGACGCACGGCCAACTGTGGGATGCTCCTGTCTTCCCCTTCCACATAGGGATGAGAAAAACCTACCGGTTTAAACCGAAAACCGTTTTTTTGTTTCGGTTAATCGGTTTTTTCGGTTATTTTTTGTCCTGGTATTTACCGGTTATTTTTTTATCAAATAAACGGGTAAAAAACCGTTTCGGAAGATAGGCTCGATTTTCGGTTCGATTAGACTAAAATTTACCAAGTTATGAAGCTGTGAATTTCATCCTCTTAGGCCAATCAACGACAACCGCTTCCTTGAGGCGTCTGTGGGTTGGCGGATTACTGAAAGAATCTTTATGAACAGATAAACATTGGCCAATGGACTGATTTCCTGCAAAAAGCAATACTAATAAGAATTTTTGTCTGCGAATGGCGTCAGTTTTTTTGAGCCAAAAAATATTTATCTTTAGTCGGAAGTTCTGTGGCTTCCGAAATATTAGTATCTGCGTTGAATGATGTTGTTTCCGATGAGAGGTGTCGACTCACGGATCAACACATTGCTGAAAGAGTCTTTATGAGCAAATTAAAAGATAAATATTTATCTTGAAAATGAATGAATTAATTAATTTCTTGTCTGTTAATAAACATTTTTGTCTATAATACGTAGTTATTGTATTAATTACGCATTTATTATTATTACATATCGTATTAATCACTCACTTATAATCATTACTTATTACATTAATTACTTATTGTATTAATACTTACTTATTGTATATTATTATTAATAAAAAATTTTGTCTACAAACGTTGTTTCTTTTTTTTAAAAAAAACCGAAAACCGGTTATTTCCCAAACCGGTTATTTTGAGCGCAAACCGGAGGTTAAAAAAACCGATTAACCGAAAACCGGTTATTTCCCAAACCGGTTATTTTGAGCTGAAACCGGAGGCGAAAAAAACCGATTAACCGAAAACCGGTCGTTTCTGCAATAACCGCCATCCCTACTTCCACACGAGGGTGGCCTTCGCTCTCTTGGTTTGTCTTTCTTCGCTTATTCCCGTTCGCTATTATTTGGTGATGGTTTCTCTTTCGCGTTGCCCCGACGGAAACGCATCTGCTTCAATTCGCACTCGTTTTCTTTTGTTAGAGGTCACCCATCGAAAAAATAGACGTCGATAATTTTCTAAAATACAATTCAGATAATTACAAATAAAAATTTTGGCCTATATAGTTTTTAAACAGTTTTTTAAAAATTCTATTTTAATTGCATTATCTTGAGGGTTTTCTTTTATCGCACTGTTTGTTTCTGAGCTGAACGAGCTGCCACCGGTACAGCCATTTGAGGTTCTCTTTCTCTTTCAGGGCTGGAACGACGTCAGTTTCCACGGATCGAAGCAGATTCCGACGCCGAACATCGACGCCATCGCGAGAGACGGCATCATCCTCAACAACTACTACGTCGCCCCCACCTGCTCGCCCTCCAGGGGGTCGCTGATGACTGGGAAATACCCTCTCCGTCTGGGTAAGATTCTCATTCCGTGGAGCGATGCAAACGTCCACGAATAGCATTGCTCCCGAAAGAAACTATAACCGGGCAATCACGACAACACTGTACCACTCCATTTGGCCCAAAGAGCGGGTTTTCCCCACCCATTCCAGTCGATAGATTAGGCAGGTCATTCACGGAGGCTCCAAAGTTTGCTTTGAGAACCCTTGTTTGAGAAGTTTCAAAGTCCCAGATGGACTCCCACGCACACACGGGTGATTCATCGCCGCCTCGAAGAATCAGAGTTCACTTTTTACTTTCTCGTATAAGAAGTATACAAAGAGAAAGTATTGTAGTCGTCGAAAATATTCGAACTCGAGATTTTGACGAATCTCCACGTTTTAGACCTCCCTGAGTCCGAAAAACACAAATTGGGAATTATGTCTGTCTGTCTGTGAACACGAAAACTCGAAAACTATTAGAGATACAGAGATGAAATGTGGTATGTAACCTTGACACCTAATTTGTAGGTTTCTGTCAAATTTTGGACAAAATCCGTCTACGGGAAGTCTGTCTGTCTGTCCGCGTTCATGTGAACACTATAACGCAAAAACTTAAAAAGCTAGATGGATAAAATTGGGCACACAGTTTTATCTTCGGGAATGTAGGTCCGTATAAAATGTTGGGCCAAATCCGTCAAAGGGTTGACTGTCTGTCCCTATAATTGCATACTTTTGAACGCCGTAACTCCTAAGTACAACTATTTAGATAAATGAAATTTAGTATGTGATCTTCTAAACCTAATTGTATATTTGTCTCCAATTTTCATTTCAATCGGATCAAGAAAAGGCGTTCAAATTGCATATTAGATTTTCTTTATCTAACAAAGTCAAATTGCGAATTGGCGCTACTCGTGACCTTCGAAATCGCTCTGTTACGAATACCCTCCTTTACTTACGCTCGCACCAAAAGAAACTTTTGGATAGTCGTGGCATTCTGGGTTAGAGAAGGTTCGCAATTTTTATTCGCGTTGGGGGAGGAACGGGAAATGACACCTTTTGGGTAAGTATACGAGAAAGTTTAGGGGAGACCACTCTCGCTTTCTTCAATGACATTCAAAACAATTTAAAGTACGAAAGAAGTTTTCAATCACGTAATATTGATTTCATTACATTTGTAAGAGTATTAATTCTATTTAAAGGTAAATGCTTTCGGCGATTTTATCAAAATTCAAGAGCACATTGTAGAACGTGCAATAATAGAACGTGACTTTTATTTCTTCATTTATAATGAAATTTTCATTTAAACATTTGCAGTTATGAACTAAGTACATCATTTCCCAAAATTAAAAAAAAAAAAACACTACTTAATCGTTTTTATGATAGAATTGAATTTTTAAAAATCGACTCATCTCGTATTAAAAATCCTCTACCATTAATTTTAATTCCGTGTTGTTTTTCCGTGTTCTTATGTATTTAACTATTTTTTTGTGTTTTTACATGGGTCTGTGTTCAATTTTTGTACTCTGTAATTGATTAATTGATTTTTATCTCTCGTGTGCATGTTTTCTTCAAACTTTTAAACTACTAATGTGTTTCTAAGGATTTGGTGCTTGTGTATATTTAATTTTTTAATCCTTTCTTTTTTGAAATGGCCTTTTGATTTAATGTTTTAAATTAAAAAAAATTCTTTAATGTGTTTTTATGACAGAATACGACTTTTAGAATCCTAGTGTGTCTTTTAAAGCTTTTGTGATTGCGTGTTTTCTTTTTAAATTATTTATACGTTTGCAAAATTGTTATGGTTTTGTGTTTTGAACTTTTGTATTCTCTGTCTTCAACTTTTTATTTTCTAATCCGTTTTTTAATATGATTCACTCATTGTGGCTTTTGTTCTTTGTGTGCTTGTTGTTCTTTGCACTCTTTAATGGAGTTCTCTCTGTAGTGTACTTTTCTTTAAATAAATAAATCATCAGCTCCCTTTCTTTTCGAATTGACAATGTGTTGTTCCAGGTTTCCAGCACGAGGTGATCGTCGCCAACTCTCCGTGGGGTTTGCCGCTGGAAGAGAAAATTTTGCCGCAATACATGAAGTCTCTGAACTACGTCACCCGTGGTGTTGGAAAAGTGGGTATATTATCAATTTAACGACTCATCCGTTGCTTTTTTAAAGAAAGTGTAACGAATTAAAAGGCTCTTGTCAACTGTGTAGATATATGTTTACAGATATCTTACTATTAAACTCTTGATCAGAAGTTTCCAACCTGTGGTTTCCTTAACCCTGGGGGTACGCGTAAGTAATGCTGGTAATCAGTGGCGAATCTAGGGGGGCAAAATTCTTGGTTTTTTTCGAATAACTACATCTGTTTTTCTTAATCTCTCTTTAAAAAAATAAATAAAACGTGGCACCATTGCTTTCTGGCCTGGCAGGATCGAAAATTTTCTCTCTTTTGTAGTAGCTCCTCCTGCTTGTAGCGCTGACGCGGTCGAAAACATTTTTTGGCTACTTATTTCATTGTGTTTTTGTTAAATTATCGAAAATATTGCAGTGTCCTTTGTGATTCTTATTGTCAGATGAGTCAAGTTAATGTGTTTTCACTTACATAAACCATATGGTCACGATGATACAAAAATTTTATGACCTCAGCTCTCCCCTCCCCCCGATCAAAATCCTGGCTTCGACTTTGCTGTAATGGCGCAAAACACAAAACAGAAGGGATTAAATTTTTTAAAAAAGTTAAATAATCCCCCTCCCCACCCCAAGTTCGTGTAAAAAGAGAAGTTTATGCAAGTTCGAAAGCCTACTGGGTGGTAATTTAAAAATGAGTACCAAGAACTCAGTGTTAAAGCAACAAAATGTTTCATACCTTTCAAGAACACAGAACCTGTGGAATAACAGACTCGTCTTACGCGTATACGCGAAACGTTCCGAAAGTAATTTTTGTCGTGATTTTTCATAAGGTAGCTTTATTATAATCCGAAACACACAATGGCATACCAAAACACAAACTATTGGCCTTTTCTCCACATATTCGCCACGGACATTGATACATTTGTCGTACCGAGAAATCAATTGCAGGAAACCATCCTGGTAGAAATCGGTGCCCAGCGAGCGAAGGAAGTTCTTAACAGCTGGCCGCACCTCTTCATTGTTTCGGAAGTGACGTCCAGATAGTGTTGACTTTAATGCGTGCCGAAGAACCTCACACTCATCACAAGACTGGAAGAATGGCAATAAGCCTCGATGGGTTTTGTTCTTGGACGATAATGCAAGACCATACACAGCAAGGGATACAAAAGAACACATTCGTCGACTGGGATGGGAGAGATTGAATCACCCGGTTTACAGTCCCGATCTTGCCCCAGCATACTTTCACCTTTCTCCTGCACTGAAGTCAGAACTATCGGAACGTCACTTCAAGAAGCAATGAAGAAGTGCAGAGGGCTGTGAAGAACTTCCTTCGCTCGCTGGGCATCGATTTATACTAGGATGGTTTCTTGAAACTAATTTCTCGGCACGACAATCTATCAATGTTTCGGTAACAAATTTTCGGCTATTTTTCCACATGTTACCCAAGGGAAAAATAGCCGAAAATTTGTTTTGTTATGACAGTGAGTGTTTCGGAGTGTAATAAAGCTTCCTTGTGAAAAAGCATGACGAAACTTACTTTCAGAACTTTCCTCTCATTAATAGCAAATGTCTCCGTAAGCTTGGCGCAGTTTCAGACATGCGTGTTTTCGTTTGAACCTAATTTTATAAAACTCGGCTCATTGAAGCAAGCTCGAGGAACTCAGTGAAACTGTGTCTTTCATTTGGATAGTTGATTACCATGACGAAGAGAGAATTGCTAGCTTTCATTCTAAGTGAATATTCATCACAGGACAGGAGGACTTCGTGACCTATCTTCACAGGTTCGGTTTATGTTCACACGATCGATGCGTTTGCGGTGCTAAAAGTGATCCAAACCACTACGCAACAGTCTGCCCAGTGACAAAACCCTTTCATTTCACGAAGCCCAGTGCTGAAAACCTTTGGACGTGGCGTGAAAATATTGTCCAAGACAAAAGATCCGTAGCACGACTCGTGAATATTATGAAGATCCCTCATGAACGAAGGCATGGTATCATCATGGGTTAAGAAAGACTTTTCTGGCATCCACCGGCAATTAAGACTTCCGTTGCAGACTGTTTCAGTCTACTTTTTGTATTTCATCTTTACGCTGAGAGGGTTTTGTATAACCGTAAACATTATCCCTCTCAGTGGATTAATAATAATCCTAAGTGAATGCGGAATTATTTCAATGCTTGTCAGGAAGTGGAATTGATACTCTAATACAAAAAGGAATAAAATGTAAAATAAAAAAATAAATCCTACAGATGTTTTTATTTGGACTCTTAAGCTAACCTGAGACTTTAACATTATTAATGAAAGGCAAAGGGATGGCTTCGGGGGAGGGGGAGTATGACCATAGCATATAAAAAGACAGGCAAAATGACCATTGTTACTTTTGGGCATGTTTTGAATTTCCTCAACTAAATGTCCTCAGTTATAATATGAAAAATTTGAAATAAATAAATTGACAATTAATTTAATTTTAAATTCTTGTGCACTGTTATTCTGAAATCAAAATTGTTAAAAAAATCTAAGATTGTAATTTTTTAAAAAAATAAAGTTCCACGTATACCCACCCAATCGACAGGTAAGCCGGCTCCGAGTTCGGGGGTATACTGTGGTAATAAAGATAAAGTTATAATATGAGAGGATTTTCAGAAACGAAAGTCGGATTTGCTGAAAAGACTTAGTCTTGATCACTGGTTGATAGATTTAAAAAAATTTCAAATTCCTAACGGCACCGAAAAATTATGGATTTTATTTTATGGCGGGTTACCCCAATCGGGGGGGGGGGGCAACACGAGTACGTGGACGAAAAGCCGTCGGATATGCAAGTGCGTTTTCGCTTCCCTGGTGGGTATAGTAATAGTGTGGGAGACCGAGTTAGCCCGTGGAGTAGCGAGGGCAAATGGCACCCGGGGTATATTATGATTTTTTCGCCCATTGGGGTGTAAATTGAGCCCGGGTCATGACATTATCTTTTTGCCTCTAATGATATTTCACTTGAAAAAGCGACACAAACTCACTAAATGTTCCTAAGACTGCCCCCTGTCGCTACGCCACTGAAGTGACCCCCCGCTCCGATGACAGAATCTACCTCCTGTAGGCGGGGTTGGGCTGTGAGACTCCACCCTCAATTTCCGATTAACGTCCCGACGATTATCATTCAGCTTTCGCCGGATGCCTGGGCAAGGCCGGAGTAACTCGACTTCTGGTTCTGGCGGATTAAGATAATCTTCATATTTCTACAGGGTGTTTCGAAATTCGACCGACAAACTTCTAGGGGTGATCGTACACATTGAGATAAACGGACTTTACATTCAAACATGGGGTAGCAAACGCAAAGGTCGACCGCTAGAGGGGGCTCATTGCCAGTGAATTAAATAAGAAATAAGGGAATATAAGATAAAGTATGCAATTCAGCTTCTTTGGAACACAAATTCACAATAGCATAACAACACAATTGCACGAATAACAACAAGCGAAACTTCTAAAGCTTTGACGGCAAGTCCTTCGAACACTTACTTCATGTCACTTCGAAAGTATGTTGCCATCGTATCTGTCATGTTGCGTACGGCTTTCGGTGTTGTTATTCAGTGTTCGACAGTGACGGTGCGCTGTCGTGAATTTGTATTCTATTAAACCTGTGTTGCACACTTTACCTTGTTGCATCCTTTTCTTAATTCACTGGCAAAGAGCCTCTTCTAGAGTTCGCCCTTTGCGTTTGCGACTCTATGTTCTATTGTGAAAGTTGTTTATCTTGACGCGTACAATTACCACTAGAAGTTTGTCGGTGGAATTTCAGAACATCCTGTATGGACAGTTGCATTACACTCTAAAAGTCAGTGCAGCAGCAATGAATCCTTTTCCAAAGCAGGAAGAGAGCTTTACGATGACTTCTTGAGTTTCGAAATGCAATCACTTAAAAATCAGATAATTAAAGATTGCTTTTCAGTGAAATTTTCAGTGAATTCTCCTCTCGAACTCGATCAAATGTTGTTCTGTTTCAGTTGCTGTCTTAAGTGTGATTGTAAGTGAAATAGATAATCTTTAATCCGTCTGGTGACTTTTCAGTGGCATTTGGGATTTTTCAAAGAAGACTATCTTCCCATGAAGAGGGGCTTCGATTCCTTCTTCGGATACTGGAATGGCGTCGAGGATTATTTCACTCACTTTTCTGATGTGGTAAGTATCAGTTCATTTCTGAGTGTGGATGGAGAAAATTGCGGCGTTCTATCGCCGTTTGCGAATGCTTTTAAACTGTTATCCAAAAACTCTACCATCTCATTTTTATAGATTTCGCTTTAAAAATCCACTTTTTCAAAGTATAAAAATATAAATACGAATTGAGGGAATTTTAAATTGTGAAAGTGTTAAAAATACAAAAATAACAACAATCAACGATAAGAAGTAAGAATCCGGTGGATGACGTCATCAGAGGCCGTTCGTCCATGCAGATTCGAAACCAGAATAGGTTTCCTGTAGAGGAAAAAGACTTTAAGGACTGAATTTAATATGAATTTCCTCTAAGGTCTGAACCTATCCCGGAATATATCGGAAAGAAAAACATGTATCCACAAAGAAGAAATTAAAAACAGTCTGTTAAACAAAGTATGAAAAGAAGGGCTTAAAATCTTACCTCTTACTAAAGCTGTGGAGTGGAACAAAAGAAAGAACGCCGTTTCAAAAGTCAACTTAGTTAATAGGTGTGCGCACCTATCTCCATCTAGTGAGGGATACACTATCTAAAAACTAGATATTTTTTTGTAGACTTTTCATAACAAATTTTTTGAGGTTTTTATTTTGTGTTTTAGTATCTTTTAGTATCTTTATCAAAGTATCCTATTGGTGTCGTCAAAAAATCGATTTTTCAATTTTAGCCTCACAAAAGTGGGAACATTTCGCCAATTCCGGAAATGTGCAATATGTATTGGTTTGAAAAGCCAAAAGCTAATTAATTAAATTTTAAAATGTAAACAAAAGTTGACCGTATGAAAAAAATAAACTTTTTTTTGCAATTTTCTCCAAAAGTTTCTTTAAAATAAATTTTTTTCATAAATAAATATCTTTTTATTGCATTCATATGAAATTATATTGCAATATTTATACTTATTGGGCATCTAATAAATCTATTTTTATTTATTTCTGGCAGGAACATATATTTAGGTGCTATTTATAATGAAAAATATCATGTATTTTTCAGATTTTAAAGTTATATGACATTTAATATTTTAAAACCAAAATAAGTGTAATAATTAAACTTTTACTCACATATTATGGCAATTTTGGACTGAATTTATTCAGAATTTGTTTTTTCTGAGTGTATAGATTAGTGGCTAGGAACTTCAAAATGATCGCATCATAGATTTACGGTTTGCTATCAAATAACCGATAGATAAAAATATCAATGCTACTTTATAATAAAAACAGCTCATTCTTTGTATATATACAAATAATAACAATAATATACAATACAATAATAAGTATAATGTTACAACTACGATTTTTTAAAAATGAGAGCGCATTTCAAAAAAATGTTGTTTTTTTTCAGAGAGGAAACGCGCTGTTACGGAGGTCTAGCTGGACGTAAATTATTGGACGTCTACCATTTTTGAGAGCAATTATCTGCGAAAATATTAAAGCTAGAAGAAAAATAAAAGCGTGTATTTGTAAGGAATTTTACGCTCTTTAATTTGCTAATTCACATGTAGTGTAAAAACTGGAAATTGTTTGAGATATTCAAGAAAAACTAAAAAAAGGAAACCAGAAAACACGCATCGGCTTCTGCCGATCGGTAGCCATTGCGTACGGAATTCTATCGCTGTAGCAAATTTAGAACTCCGTAACGCTGCGTTACCTATCTGAAAAAA
>BGPR01039325.1:0-14349 GCA_013235015.1 Araneus ventricosus
TTTTTTCAGATAGGTAACGCAGCGTTACGGAGTTCTAAATTTGCTACAGCGATAGAATTCCGTACGCAATGGCTACCGATCGGCAGAAGCCGATGCGTGTTTTCTGGTTTCCTTTTTTTAGTTTTTCTTGAATATCTCAAACAATTTCCAGTTTTTACACTACATGTGAATTAGCAAATTAAAGAGCGTAAAATTCCTTACAAATACACGCTTTTATTTTTCTTCTAGCTTTAATATTTTCGCAGATAATTGCTCTCAAAAATGGTAGACGTCCAATAATTTACGTCCAGCTAGACCTCCGTAACAGCGCGTTTCCTCTCTGAAAAAAAACAACATTTTTTTGAAATGCGCTCTCATTTTTAAAAAATCGTAGTTGTAACATTATACTTATTATTGTATTGTATATTATTGTTATTATTTGTATATATACAAAGAATGAGCTGTTTTTATTATAAAGTAGCATTGATATTTTTATCTATCGGTTATTTGATAGCAAACCGTAAATCTATGATGCGATCATTTTGAAGTTCCTAGCCACTAATCTATACACTCAGAAAAAACAAATTCTGAATAAATTCAGTCCAAAATTGCCATAATATGTGAGTAAAAGTTTAATTATTACACTTATTTTGGTTTTAAAATATTAAATGTCATATAACTTTAAAATCTGAAAAATACATGATATTTTTCATTATAAATAGCACCTAAATATATGTTCCTGCCAGAAATAAATAAAAATAGATTTATTAGATGCCCAATAAGTATAAATATTGCAATATAATTTCATATGAATGCAATAAAAAGATATTTATTTATGAAAAAAATTTATTTTAAAGAAACTTTTGGAGAAAATTGCAAAAAAAAGTTTATTTTTTTCATACGGTCAACTTTTGTTTACATTTTAAAATTTAATTAATTAGCTTTTGGCTTTTCAAACCAATACATATTGCACATTTCCGGAATTGGCGAAATGTTCCCACTTTTGTGAGGCTAAAATTGAAAAATCGATTTTTTGACGACACCAATAGGATACTTTGATAAAGATACTAAAAGATACTAAAACACAAAATAAAAACCTCAAAAAATTTGTTATGAAAAGTCTACAAAAAAATATCTAGTTTTTAGATAGTGTATCCCTCACTAGATGGAGATAGGTGCGCACACCTATTAACTAAGTTGACTTTTGAAACGGCGTTCTTTCTTTTGTTCCACTCCACAGCTTTAGTAAGAGGTAAGATTTTAAGCCCTTCTTTTCATACTTTGTTTAACAGACTGTTTTTAATTTCTTCTTTGTGGATACATGTTTTTCTTTCCGATATATTCCGGGATAGGTTCAGACCTTAGAGGAAATTCATATTAAATTCAGTCCTTAAAGTCTTTTTCCTCTACAGGAAACCTATTCTGGTTTCGAATCTGCATGGACGAACGGCCTCTGATGACGTCATCCACCGGATTCTTACTTCTTATCGTTGATTGTTGTTATTTTTGTATTTTTAACACTTTCACAATTTAAAATTCCCTCAATTCGTATTTATATTTTTATACTTTGAAAAAGTGGATTTTTAAAGCGAAATCTATAAAAATGAGATGGTAGAGTTTTTGGATAACAGTTTAAAAGCATTCGCAAACGGCGATAGAACGCCGCAATTTTCTCCATCCACACTCAGAAATGAACTGATACTTACCACATCAGAAAAGTGAGTGAAATAATCCTCGACGCCATTCCAGTATCCGAAGAAGGAATCGAAGCCCCTCTTCATGGGAAGATAGTCTTCTTTGAAAAATCCCAAATGCCACTGAAAAGTCACCAGACGGATTAAAGATTATCTATTTCACTTACAATCACACTTAAGACAGCAACTGAAACAGAACAACATTTGATCGAGTTCGAGAGGAGAATTCACTGAAAATTTCACTGAAAAGCAATCTTTAATTATCTGATTTTTAAGTGATTGCATTTCGAAACTCAAGAAGTCATCGTAAAGCTCTCTTCCTGCTTTGGAAAAGGATTCATTGCTGCTGCACTGACTTTTAGAGTGTAATGCAACTGTCCATACAGGATGTTCTGAAATTCCACCGACAAACTTCTAGTGGTAATTGTACGCGTCAAGATAAACAACTTTCACAATAGAACATAGAGTCGCAAACGCAAAGGGCGAACTCTAGAAGAGGCTCTTTGCCAGTGAATTAAGAAAAGGATGCAACAAGGTAAAGTGTGCAACACAGGTTTAATAGAATACAAATTCACGACAGCGCACCGTCACTGTCGAACACTGAATAACAACACCGAAAGCCGTACGCAACATGACAGATACGATGGCAACATACTTTCGAAGTGACATGAAGTAAGTGTTCGAAGGACTTGCCGTCAAAGCTTTAGAAGTTTCGCTTGTTGTTATTCGTGCAATTGTGTTGTTATGCTATTGTGAATTTGTGTTCCAAAGAAGCTGAATTGCATACTTTATCTTATATTCCCTTATTTCTTATTTAATTCACTGGCAATGAGCCCCCTCTAGCGGTCGACCTTTGCGTTTGCTACCCCATGTTTGAATGTAAAGTCCGTTTATCTCAATGTGTACGATCACCCCTAGAAGTTTGTCGGTCGAATTTCGAAACACCCTGTAGAAATATGAAGATTATCTTAATCCGCCAGAACCAGAAGTCGAGTTACTCCGGCCTTGCCCAGGCATCCGGCGAAAGCTGAATGATAATCGTCGGGACGTTAATCGGAAATTGAGGGTGGAGTCTCACAGCCCAACCCCGCCTACAGGAGGTAGATTCTGTCATCGGAGCGGGGGGTCACTTCAGTGGCGTAGCGACAGGGGGCAGTCTTAGGAACATTTAGTGAGTTTGTGTCGCTTTTTCAAGTGAAATATCATTAGAGGCAAAAAGATAATGTCATGACCCGGGCTCAATTTACACCCCAATGGGCGAAAAAATCATAATATACCCCGGGTGCCATTTGCCCTCGCTACTCCACGGGCTAACTCGGTCTCCCACACTATTACTATACCCACCAGGGAAGCGAAAACGCACTTGCATATCCGACGGCTTTTCGTCCACGTACTCGTGTTGCCCCCCCCCCCCGATTGGGGTAACCCGCCATAAAATAAAATCCATAATTTTTCGGTGCCGTTAGGAATTTGAAATTTTTTTAAATCTATCAACCAGTGATCAAGACTAAGTCTTTTCAGCAAATCCGACTTTCGTTTCTGAAAATCCTCTCATATTATAACTTTATCTTTATTACCACAGTATACCCCCGAACTCGGAGCCGGCTTACCTGTCGATTGGGTGGGTATACGTGGAACTTTATTTTTTTAAAAAATTACAATCTTAGATTTTTTTAACAATTTTGATTTCAGAATAACAGTGCACAAGAATTTAAAATTAAATTAATTGTCAATTTATTTATTTCAAATTTTTCATATTATAACTGAGGACATTTAGTTGAGGAAATTCAAAACATGCCCAAAAGTAACAATGGTCATTTTGCCTGTCTTTTTATATGCTATGGTCATACTCCCCCTCCCCCGAAGCCATCCCTTTGCCTTTCATTAATAATGTTAAAGTCTCAGGTTAGCTTAAGAGTCCAAATAAAAACATCTGTAGGATTTATTTTTTTATTTTACATTTTATTCCTTTTTGTATTAGAGTATCAATTCCACTTCCTGACAAGCATTGAAATAATTCCGCATTCACTTAGGATTATTATTAATCCACTGAGAGGGATAATGTTTACGGTTATACAAAACCCTCTCAGCGTAAAGATGAAATACAAAAAGTAGACTGAAACAGTCTGCAACGGAAGTCTTAATTGCCGGTGGATGCCAGAAAAGTCTTTCTTAACCCATGATGATACCATGCCTTCGTTCATGAGGGATCTTCATAATATTCACGAGTCGTGCTACGGATCTTTTGTCTTGGACAATATTTTCACGCCACGTCCAAAGGTTTTCAGCACTGGGCTTCGTGAAATGAAAGGGTTTTGTCACTGGGCAGACTGTTGCGTAGTGGTTTGGATCACTTTTAGCACCGCAAACGCATCGATCGTGTGAACATAAACCGAACCTGTGAAGATAGGTCACGAAGTCCTCCTGTCCTGTGATGAATATTCACTTAGAATGAAAGCTAGCAATTCTCTCTTCGTCATGGTAATCAACTATCCAAATGAAAGACACAGTTTCACTGAGTTCCTCGAGCTTGCTTCAATGAGCCGAGTTTTATAAAATTAGGTTCAAACGAAAACACGCATGTCTGAAACTGCGCCAAGCTTACGGAGACATTTGCTATTAATGAGAGGAAAGTTCTGAAAGTAAGTTTCGTCATGCTTTTTCACAAGGAAGCTTTATTACACTCCGAAACACTCACTGTCATAACAAAACAAATTTTCGGCTATTTTTCCCTTGGGTAACATGTGGAAAAATAGCCGAAAATTTGTTACCGAAACATTGATAGATTGTCGTGCCGAGAAATTAGTTTCAAGAAACCATCCTAGTATAAATCGATGCCCAGCGAGCGAAGGAAGTTCTTCACAGCCCTCTGCACTTCTTCATTGCTTCTTGAAGTGACGTTCCGATAGTTCTGACTTCAGTGCAGGAGAAAGGTGAAAGTATGCTGGGGCAAGATCGGGACTGTAAACCGGGTGATTCAATCTCTCCCATCCCAGTCGACGAATGTGTTCTTTTGTATCCCTTGCTGTGTATGGTCTTGCATTATCGTCCAAGAACAAAACCCATCGAGGCTTATTGCCATTCTTCCAGTCTTGTGATGAGTGTGAGGTTCTTCGGCACGCATTAAAGTCAACACTATCTGGACGTCACTTCCGAAACAATGAAGAGGTGCGGCCAGCTGTTAAGAACTTCCTTCGCTCGCTGGGCACCGATTTCTACCAGGATGGTTTCCTGCAATTGATTTCTCGGTACGACAAATGTATCAATGTCCGTGGCGAATATGTGGAGAAAAGGCCAATAGTTTGTGTTTTGGTATGCCATTGTGTGTTTCGGATTATAATAAAGCTACCTTATGAAAAATCACGACAAAAATTACTTTCGGAACGTTTCGCGTATACGCGTAAGACGAGTCTGTTATTCCACAGGTTCTGTGTTCTTGAAAGGTATGAAACATTTTGTTGCTTTAACACTGAGTTCTTGGTACTCATTTTTAAATTACCACCCAGTAGGCTTTCGAACTTGCATAAACTTCTCTTTTTACACGAACTTGGGGTGGGGAGGGGGATTATTTAACTTTTTTAAAAAATTTAATCCCTTCTGTTTTGTGTTTTGCGCCATTACAGCAAAGTCGAAGCCAGGATTTTGATCGGGGGGAGGGGAGAGCTGAGGTCATAAAATTTTTGTATCATCGTGACCATATGGTTTATGTAAGTGAAAACACATTAACTTGACTCATCTGACAATAAGAATCACAAAGGACACTGCAATATTTTCGATAATTTAACAAAAACACAATGAAATAAGTAGCCAAAAAATGTTTTCGACCGCGTCAGCGCTACAAGCAGGAGGAGCTACTACAAAAGAGAGAAAATTTTCGATCCTGCCAGGCCAGAAAGCAATGGTGCCACGTTTTATTTATTTTTTTAAAGAGAGATTAAGAAAAACAGATGTAGTTATTCGAAAAAAACCAAGAATTTTGCCCCCCTAGATTCGCCACTGATTACCAGCATTACTTACGCGTACCCCCAGGGTTAAGGAAACCACAGGTTGGAAACTTCTGATCAAGAGTTTAATAGTAAGATATCTGTAAACATATATCTACACAGTTGACAAGAGCCTTTTAATTCGTTACACTTTCTTTAAAAAAGCAACGGATGAGTCGTTAAATTGATAATATACCCACTTTTCCAACACCACGGGTGACGTAGTTCAGAGACTTCATGTATTGCGGCAAAATTTTCTCTTCCAGCGGCAAACCCCACGGAGAGTTGGCGACGATCACCTCGTGCTGGAAACCTGGAACAACACATTGTCAATTCGAAAAGAAAGGGAGCTGATGATTTATTTATTTAAAGAAAAGTACACTACAGAGAGAACTCCATTAAAGAGTGCAAAGAACAACAAGCACACAAAGAACAAAAGCCACAATGAGTGAATCATATTAAAAAACGGATTAGAAAATAAAAAGTTGAAGACAGAGAATACAAAAGTTCAAAACACAAAACCATAACAATTTTGCAAACGTATAAATAATTTAAAAAGAAAACACGCAATCACAAAAGCTTTAAAAGACACACTAGGATTCTAAAAGTCGTATTCTGTCATAAAAACACATTAAAGAATTTTTTTTAATTTAAAACATTAAATCAAAAGGCCATTTCAAAAAAGAAAGGATTAAAAAATTAAATATACACAAGCACCAAATCCTTAGAAACACATTAGTAGTTTAAAAGTTTGAAGAAAACATGCACACGAGAGATAAAAATCAATTAATCAATTACAGAGTACAAAAATTGAACACAGACCCATGTAAAAACACAAAAAAATAGTTAAATACATAAGAACACGGAAAAACAACACGGAATTAAAATTAATGGTAGAGGATTTTTAATACGAGATGAGTCGATTTTTAAAAATTCAATTCTATCATAAAAACGATTAAGTAGTGTTTTTTTTTTTTTAATTTTGGGAAATGATGTACTTAGTTCATAACTGCAAATGTTTAAATGAAAATTTCATTATAAATGAAGAAATAAAAGTCACGTTCTATTATTGCACGTTCTACAATGTGCTCTTGAATTTTGATAAAATCGCCGAAAGCATTTACCTTTAAATAGAATTAATACTCTTACAAATGTAATGAAATCAATATTACGTGATTGAAAACTTCTTTCGTACTTTAAATTGTTTTGAATGTCATTGAAGAAAGCGAGAGTGGTCTCCCCTAAACTTTCTCGTATACTTACCCAAAAGGTGTCATTTCCCGTTCCTCCCCCAACGCGAATAAAAATTGCGAACCTTCTCTAACCCAGAATGCCACGACTATCCAAAAGTTTCTTTTGGTGCGAGCGTAAGTAAAGGAGGGTATTCGTAACAGAGCGATTTCGAAGGTCACGAGTAGCGCCAATTCGCAATTTGACTTTGTTAGATAAAGAAAATCTAATATGCAATTTGAACGCCTTTTCTTGATCCGATTGAAATGAAAATTGGAGACAAATATACAATTAGGTTTAGAAGATCACATACTAAATTTCATTTATCTAAATAGTTGTACTTAGGAGTTACGGCGTTCAAAAGTATGCAATTATAGGGACAGACAGTCAACCCTTTGACGGATTTGGCCCAACATTTTATACGGACCTACATTCCCGAAGATAAAACTGTGTGCCCAATTTTATCCATCTAGCTTTTTAAGTTTTTGCGTTATAGTGTTCACATGAACGCGGACAGACAGACAGACTTCCCGTAGACGGATTTTGTCCAAAATTTGACAGAAACCTACAAATTAGGTGTCAAGGTTACATACCACATTTCATCTCTGTATCTCTAATAGTTTTCGAGTTTTCGTGTTCACAGACAGACAGACATAATTCCCAATTTGTGTTTTTCGGACTCAGGGAGGTCTAAAACGTGGAGATTCGTCAAAATCTCGAGTTCGAATATTTTCGACGACTACAATACTTTCTCTTTGTATACTTCTTATACGAGAAAGTAAAAAGTGAACTCTGATTCTTCGAGGCGGCGATGAATCACCCGTGTGTGCGTGGGAGTCCATCTGGGACTTTGAAACTTCTCAAACAAGGGTTCTCAAAGCAAACTTTGGAGCCTCCGTGAATGACCTGCCTAATCTATCGACTGGAATGGGTGGGGAAAACCCGCTCTTTGGGCCAAATGGAGTGGTACAGTGTTGTCGTGATTGCCCGGTTATAGTTTCTTTCGGGAGCAATGCTATTCGTGGACGTTTGCATCGCTCCACGGAATGAGAATCTTACCCAGACGGAGAGGGTATTTCCCAGTCATCAGCGACCCCCTGGAGGGCGAGCAGGTGGGGGCGACGTAGTAGTTGTTGAGGATGATGCCGTCTCTCGCGATGGCGTCGATGTTCGGCGTCGGAATCTGCTTCGATCCGTGGAAACTGACGTCGTTCCAGCCCTGAAAGAGAAAGAGAACCTCAAATGGCTGTACCGGTGGCAGCTCGTTCAGCTCAGAAACAAACAGTGCGATAAAAGAAAACCCTCAAGATAATGCAATTAAAATAGAATTTTTAAAAAACTGTTTAAAAACTATATAGGCCAAAATTTTTATTTGTAATTATCTGAATTGTATTTTAGAAAATTATCGACGTCTATTTTTTCGATGGGTGACCTCTAACAAAAGAAAACGAGTGCGAATTGAAGCAGATGCGTTTCCGTCGGGGCAACGCGAAAGAGAAACCATCACCAAATAATAGCGAACGGGAATAAGCGAAGAAAGACAAACCAAGAGAGCGAAGGCCACCCTCGTGTGGAAGTAGGGATGGCGGTTATTGCAGAAACGACCGGTTTTCGGTTAATCGGTTTTTTTCGCCTCCGGTTTCCGCTCAAAATAACCGGTTTGGGAAATAACCGGTTTTCGGTTAATCGGTTTTTTTCACCTCCGGTTTCCGCTCAAAATAACCGGTTTGGGAAATAACCGGTTTTCGGTTTTTTTTAAAAAAAAGAAACAACGTTTGTAGACAAAATTTTTTATTAATAATAATATACAATAAGTAAGTATTAATACAATAAGTAATTAATGTAATAAGTAATGATTATAAGTGAGTGATTAATACGATATGTAATAATAATAAATGCGTAATTAATACAATAACTACGTATTATAGACAAAAATGTTTATTAACAGACAAGAAATTAATTAATTCATTCATTTTCAAGATAAATATTTATCTTTTAATTTGCTCATAAAGACTCTTTCAGCAATGTGTTGATCCGTGAGTCGACACCTCTCATCGGAAACAACATCATTCAACGCAGATACTAATATTTCGGAAGCCACAGAACTTCCGACTAAAGATAAATATTTTTTGGCTCAAAAAAACTGACGCCATTCGCAGACAAAAATTCTTATTAGTATTGCTTTTTGCAGGAAATCAGTCCATTGGCCAATGTTTATCTGTTCATAAAGATTCTTTCAGTAATCCGCCAACCCACAGACGCCTCAAGGAAGCGGTTGTCGTTGATTGGCCTAAGAGGATGAAATTCACAGCTTCATAACTTGGTAAATTTTAGTCTAATCGAACCGAAAATCGAGCCTATCTTCCGAAACGGTTTTTTACCCGTTTATTTGATAAAAAAATAACCGGTAAATACCAGGACAAAAAATAACCGAAAAAACCGATTAACCGAAACAAAAAAACGGTTTTCGGTTTAAACCGGTAGGTTTTTCTCATCCCTATGTGGAAGGGGAAGACAGGAGCATCCCACAGTTGGCCGTGCGTCAAACCTGGACCGATTCATTGCCTGCGTGTTTATTTCTTCGTTTTCATTATTTGTTTCTTCCATTTTCGTTACTGATCGAATTTCGTTCAGTGTGGAAAACTAACCAAATAAGGTTGTTTGTTTTTTAAGAAAAAACAAGCTTTCGGTGGGGAGGCTGCAGCCCTAGTGTGCACACCGCCAATGGATTGCACTGAAGTTTTGGAAGTTAATAGTTCTACGTTCAGTTTAGTTATATTTGTGTCCCGTTTTAAAACAATACAAGGGCTATTTTGGAGTTAATCGTGTAATTTTGAGCCATGGTCAGATGATGAGAACACCTGAACCCCCCCCCCCCCCTAGAAACTTCCACGCTGCATCAGTGGGAGAACATTTAGTCCCGACGGATTTAACGTGCACAGGGCCTGCTTACACTGCGATTCTTCGACGGATTCGCGTCTCGAACCGGGAAGCCTCCGGCCGGAGGGTCCCAGATCCGAAACCCTATTCCACCGAAGAACCGCCGTGTATGGGGCCTGTTGCAAGCTAAATCACATGTAGTGGCCAAATGTCCTCCCGCTGGTGTAGCGTGGAAGTTTGGAGAGGGGAGTGTCAGCTCAGGTGTCGTCCTCATCATCTGACCGCGGTTCAAAATGACGAAGTCCGTCGTAAAATAGCCTCGTGTTGCTTCAAAACGGGACGTAAATATAACTAAACTAAACCATCGATAGTTAAAAGCAAGAAGTCAAGTTTTGAACCAGTTTTTCAGTAACAGGAAACGAACAAGTAGTTTCTGTCAAGTCAATAAGATATTTTTCAATATCAATTTGGTAAAAGTCTCTAATAAGTCAAAAATCTCTATTTTCCATGTTTTGGCTATTTTATAGTAAGTTTACTAAACAACTCTTGAGTACCGTCATGTTGTTTGCTTACGCAACGCTGCGCATGTGCGATGAATTCATAGATTTTAATTAATAAAAAATTAACTATTTAATTAGTTACCATGAAACCTTCTCTAAGACCTTCCTAACGCTTTATAGTAATTGTGATAAAAATTTAAAGAAAATCTATGCGATAATTTAGAATTTCATAGCGTACACAAAAAAAATGGAGTTTCAGTTTTATTTGCATAGATTAAACTACGATAACTACGATCCAAAAGAAATTTACAAAGGTGATAAAATATTGTTATTAACATTAAACAGAAAATACAAAAGGGAATTTAAGAGGCATACTTGCCGATCCCTTTTCCACAAAATCACCAAAGCTATTTAGGCATTTATCTGAACGCAGGACCAATTGGTTTAATCCGGCTTGGAATAAATCACGTCCTGCCCATTGAGCCAGTTCTCGACAACTGTTTTCACATCACTCTCTGAAGAGAACCAGATAAGTGTTCCTTCCAGTTCGGAAAAAGGAAATAATCACAGCGCCATCTCGAAGTTATCCGACGCAAACGCCCTGACATGTTGAGGGACGGTGTCATCCTCCTGCATAACATACCCATAGTGTTCGCAAAACTCAAGGCCCCTAAGAAAACTAGGGCGCCAGGAGAGAATCTTGTTCCAGATAAGGGTATGGAACCCCGATTGGATGCCGAATCTGGGATGTGGTGGCTCCAGACTTCCCACTTGAGCTTTCGCAGCAATTCTTGAGTTTTGCGAGCAGTATGGGTATGGTCATGCAGGAAGATGACACCCTTACTCACAACATACCAGGGCGTTTGCGTCGGGTAACTTCAAGATGGCCCAGTGATTATTTCCTTTTTCCGAACTGGAAGGAACACTTATCTGTGGAACAAGGTTCTCTTCAGAGAGTGATGTGAAAACAGTTGTCGAGAACTGGCTCAATGGGCAGGACGTGATTTCTGCCAAGCCGCACTAAACAAGTTGGTCCTGCGTTCAGATAAATGCCTAAATAGATTTGGCGATCATGTGGAAAAGTGATCGGCAAGTATGCCTCTAAATTCCCTTCTGTATTTTCTGTTTAATGTTATAAATATTTTTTATTACCCTTGTAAACATTTTTTGGATCCACCCTTGTAGATCCCTTTGTAATCAAAAAACATTATTATTGATTACAAAGGGATCTACAAGCTTCATATAAAAATGCGAGATTCAAAATGAATTGCTGAACATGAAAATGGTGGAAAGGTGTTTTTTCTTAAATTCCAAATGTTCACTTACCAAATCATCGACAATCATGAAGACGATGTGCGGCTTCTGAACTTTCGCAGCGCACCCTGCTTCCAAAGCCAGGAGACAAATGGCGATGAGCGAAACAACCTTCATTTCGGAACTCTGAAGGGAGGGGGGAAACCAAGATTAGAGAATGTTTTCAGTAAAAAACAGCAATAAAAGAAACCTGTGCAGAAAAACTACATTTTTTTTTAATCTGTAGTTAAAAAATTGCAGATCTGTTTTGAAATTTCAATTGCATGCAAAAGTTTATTTAAAAATTCTCTACTTTTGAATAAACTTTTCCTTGCAATTGAAATTTAAAAACATATCTGCAATTCTTTAATTTAGTGGCACTTCCTCTCGGAAAAGAAAAAGAAAAAAAATCCTATGATATATATATTGACTTTTTTTTAAAATTAATTAACATTTATATATTAGTTTAGTTTTACACTTTGAATGGGTTTTTTTTTTGTTGTTGTTGCTGTTGTGTTTCTCCCACAGCAATAGTCCGTATTTTATGCTACTTATTTCAAATTGCATGAATATATGTCAATTTTTTAATGTATTACATTTATTATTATTTTTGAGGATTGTATTTTTATTCTGTCTTTGTTATTTTATTGTATTTGTTGTATTTTAATATTTATTTTCATTTGTTATTTTTTTTTAAATTTTTGTATTATTGTTTTATTGTATTTGTTATGTTTATACCGATTGTATTTGTTGAATGTTTGTACAACGTATCGCTTTTTCTTTGTACTTTTCCCGCCGATCGTTAAAATACTCCACCCTATGGGTGAGTGGGTCGGCGTGGGTGATTAATAAATAAAAGAAACCTGCGCAAAAAACGCAAAATTGTTCTCGAAATAGTATCCTTGAAATAATACAAAATTAACTAACAGAATAAAAATCCTATCATAGGACAAAAAAACAAAACTTTAATACATACAAAAGAAACAAATAATAAAAAGAAGAAGAAGCCGGCAGAGAACTTTCTCAAAGGCCTAAGTCCCGTTAGGATTCTAAAAATTCAGAATTGGGGAAAATTTCCGTAAAGAAACCAACTTAAAAAAGTCAAACACATTTTTCCTCTGTGACCTGAATTATCCCAAAAATTGAAAGAAAAGGAAAAAAAAACTTTCCTCAAAATACTACAATATGCCCCTGTAACAAAAAAGCAGAAGAAAGAAAAGACAGAAAACGTTACCTTCTACCCCGGGAACAACACCACTACCGCCAACGCTATCGATTGAAAAAATGGTGCCTAAATATATAGAAAAGTTCTCTGCTGGATTCTTCTTCTTTTTATTATTTTTTGCTGTTGTTTTGTATCTACATTATCGTTTTGTATTTTGTCTTATGATAGGATTTTTATTCTGTTAGTTAATTTTGTATTTTTGTATTTTTTGTTAATTTTGTCACTGCATTCCTGGAAGCTGCTGCGTTTGCGCCTACCAGATGCATTGTGTTTATTTTATGTTTTTGTTATTCTTTTAGTTTTAGCTATTTTTTCCGATTCTAGTATGTCCATGAAATAACATTTAAAGAACCAGTTAGAGTAAAGTACAGCGAAACCTCACTATAGCGACCACCCTCCGTTCCAAGGACAATTGTCCGCTCTAAAGGGGTTTCACGTTTGGAAGCAGAAAATAGAATTTAAACAAGTCCTAGTTCGTTATTTCTGACAAAGTGAATTTTGAGAATTATCTAAAGAAAAAAGTACTTTATTCTCTTTAATTTTTTATTTTAAATATACAACTTTTTTTTATTTTTGAAGAAAAGATACGACTTATGTTTGCTTGGATATTTCAGTTTTTTCTGAGGTCACCTCTTTTCTTTTTTTCAACTTTGCTTTTTTATTGGAAAGGTTAATCCCTAACCATTTCGTCGATAAGTGTTGAGGAATGGACAATAATCTCATCTATTTTTGCTCATCTCTTTTGAACTGAAAGTTCCATTTGCTGATGGTCGCAACCCATAACAACAGCTTCTTTGTCAGAGTTCGAAGCAGCGCCTGAAGGGCACAAATCAACTCTTTTATATTCCATCCCCATAGAGGTCGACGTTCACCACATAGAGAAGGAAATTTTTCATTTCGATCTGATTTCCGGTGTTGTTCTTGATGGTCTTCTTTCCGGTGCGTGTATTTTTTTTTCTTTCTTTCCTTTCTTTTCTCTTAATAAAAGTTCGAAGGTCAAAGAGAAGAAAGGAATAGTTTTCATTGAACGTAAACGGCGACCATCCAGGCCGCTCAGAGGGGTTCGAGTGGCCATTCCTAGAGGTTATTTTAACCTTATGTCTATGGAACAAAAATTTCAGGCCAAACAGAAGTGACCGTTGAACGAGGTAAACAGGGATGGCCGCTGAGAAAAGTTTGAATCGTGATATAAAATTAGAGCATCCAGTGTCTTTCCTGTTAATTTTGGATAAGCACAGAAGTACCAAATGAATAATAAAAAACGGCAGGTGTCAAACGTGTTTAAAATACCAGATTTCATTCACCATCTCGACATATTTTAAAAGTTGAAGTATTCTAAACTGGGGCTTCTGCCCAATTAAAAAACGATGGAGACTTAAGGCGTAACCTATCTAGAGAAGAATAATCAATTGCATTATGCTAAAAATTCACTGTAGTTAAAATAAAATGCTTAGATAGTGTCTAGAAAAATGGCGGGGGCTTTGCGAAAACCAAATATTTGAAAGAGAGCCTTCAGTTAAAGGGAAAGCGGAGCATCTTTTACGTTCCCTCCTAAGCGAAAACCA
>BGPR01039326.1:0-14348 GCA_013235015.1 Araneus ventricosus
TACGTTGACTTAATTACAGATTCAAATACCAAAAATTCCGTAATTCGATGAACGTGCCAGACACGTTGTTGTAGGTGAAGAGGTTGAATCATTCATCGATTATTCGAGTGATACTTTCAGTAAAATGTTTTGTTTGAAGAGAGAATGAAGAGAGAAAAATAGTTCTTAAATAACATCAATTCATTTCCAATTTTGTTAGACTAAGCGTAAAAAAGTAACTGAAATTCTCTAGCATAGCTCTAAATCCTGCCCATTCGTACATATTTTAATTAGGAGCGCAGGTGCATTGAGATTTTAGTACGGAAATGCTTCGCTTGCTGTTTATAAGATACTGTCTATGAATTTTAGGTGAAGAGATGATTCGTTTTTAAAAATACTTTTAATCTTTTAAAAGATGTTTGCGTACCTGCAAACATATTTCACGTTGATTTTTCTCACGAGTTTGTTTAATGCATGTTTTTGCGATGATATTCTTTACGACAAGTAAGTTGTCAATTTTATTTCTAATATTTATTTATTTGTTGTACATTTGCGTTTTATAACAACTTGGATATTTTATTCACTCTAGAGTGTTAAAAAAGTAGCTGAATTTTTCATAGAATTTTTTTAAAAATTCCATGTTTTAAAAAATTCTATTGCAGATTTGTTTTTAGATCTATATTGTTATATGTGTGCAGGGTTGCGGTGATTAAAATCACTGATTTTTTAAAAAAATCACTGATTTAAATCACTTTTAAATATCAAGTTAACCTGCTTTAATGAAATAAAATTATTCATGTATCTTTAAATAGTGATTTAAAAATATTTTTAAATGTATATTCAAAGAAAGAATATATAGAACATAAAAAAATATTTCATTGAACTGATGTAACTAGAGTACTTCTCTATCTTTATTTTTGAGAACAAAGCAGATTAGATTTTAAATAAATCTCGATTGAGCAACACAATAAAATGCAAAGTATGAGATGCTCCTTTTTATAAAATAAAATAAATATTGTGAAATGATCATGTTCACAAAGAATGAACATAGTAAAATGAAGCAAGTTTCATTTTAATATTGGAGAAAACTAAATAGTGTTGGGGAGAACAAAGTTTTTATATTGCAATAATGTTCAAATGCAAGATAATTAAGTAATACATATAAATGTTCCAAAAGAAACACAAACATCTACTTAGTGCAATTTAAACTATGATCTATACTTATAAAAGGCAATGTTTGTGTGTGTGTGTGTGTGTGTGTGTGCGTGTGTGTGTGTGTGTGCGCGCGCGCGCTTGCAATATTTTTTAAATAGTTGTTACATGTTTGAATTAAATTTTTTAAATTTGTTTTTTTTAAAAAAAGAAAGTACAGCTTAATGACTGGCATGTTATTATCTATATATAAAATTCTATGACTGTAGGGCTCATTGTCTAATATATAAATATTAAATATATATGTAGTTTTAAAAAAATCATTAAAATAAAAAAAATCCGATTTAAATCAAACAAATCGATTTTTTAGAAAAAAATTAAAAAAATATAAAAAATCGACAACCCTGTATGTGTGTGTCATGAATCTTTTCCTTTGCTAATCTAGATATAATTAAATCGAAAAATAAGAACGTATTATTAATATTTCGGCTTTCTGCATGTATCTAATGTATAAGGGGTATAAAATATATAAGTTTTGATTGACAACTTACAATTAGATCAAATTAGATTATTGCAATTAGATTACGATTAGATCTTGATTGACAACTTAGTAATTAGATCAAAATTTTGTATTTTCTGAAAGATTTGAAGGTTGCATTATCTAAGCTGAGAATGTAATTTTTTTAATCTGTTCAGATGCTTTCCGTCTTCATGTGCCAAGGCATGATGATATTATAATAATTTGTGGGAAAAATAAAACAAAAAATAAATAAAACCCACTCAAGACCAAGCTTGGAATGCTAGTGAAAGTTACAACTGAGTACAATAAATAATTGAACATAATCTGTTATTTTATTCTAATGAGTTTGAAAAAAATACCTGTTACTATCAGTTCAGAAGTTCGTTTCAGAAAAGTTAGTTGGCTTTCATTTACATAAATTTTAGCTAATTATTCAATTTCATCTTTTGAAAAGTACCAGAAAATGGCGACAGCCGATTATTCGATGCTTATATAACAAATACTAACAAGCAATAAGCAACTGTTTGTAATGTCATTTACTGAAATGTTATGAGACTGAAATAAGTGTCTTACAAGCTTAATTAGTATCTTACAAACGGTATTAAATAATGCGAAAGTAAAATTAATCTAATAATTGTTCTTCTTTAATTTAGAATTTCTTCTACCAAGTTATTGCTTTAGTATCGGAAGAAATTTGACAGATTTTTAAGTTTGATTGATGTCAAAATAAGTTTTCTTTGAAGTAAGCTGTAATCTCAAACATTAAAGTTATATTTTATTTCTCTTAAGTAATTTCAATTATTATGAAAAATTTAAAGTTAAGATCTACAGAAATTTTAATTATATATATATTCTTTAATATAAAAAATTAATTATATTATTTGGTCAATTATGCTGTTTCATAGTTGGAAATCTAGTTTTGGCAATCCGTGATGTCAAGCTAAGTGGCGGTATATATTAAAAATGTTGAATTCTGGTAAGAATAAGGTAGAGACACTGAATATTTAATGTTTAATGAATAGTATGGATATTTTATTGAATGATATATTTATTAGTTTTTAGTGCAATATAAAAGTGCAATATATTGCTGTATTACATATTCTTATCTTGAATTTTAGTCCTTTCTATATAGTTATGTTTTATTGTTAGGGTTAGTGTATGATTTTTCTTTCTAAATTCTTTCATTTTAGGGTAAATTACCCTGTTTGTTTTTTCAACAACTTTGGTAACAGGGATGGTTTGTACAGCAAAATGAATTCCAGTTTAGTTTTATTTCCAGCGCTAGAGGTATATTAAATCTCTCGTTTGGCATATTTATTTCTAAAAGAATATTTTAATCGTTTCCACGCGCACACCAATCGCGAAATCAGCTACTTATTGGTGCCATGCTTTTCCCTAAAACACTTGCGTAATTTACTAAAAATAGCTATTATTCCCTTCACTTTGATCATGTGTCTATACGTTAAATCCCTGGCTGAGAAAATGCAGGGATTTTCTATTCTTTTTTGGCTTGAAACCTTAAACTAAGATTACGTACATTCCGTCACTCTCCCATAATAAATGAAAATTAGTTAATAACTTGGCCTGTGTTTTTATTTAACGACTGCAGCAAAGAAAACATATATATACCTGTCACTTTACACCAAAAATAAAAAGGTTAGATATTTCTGGAAGTTAGATCTTATGAAGAAAATAACGGAACTAAAATTATTTAGCATTTTAACACTTTACACTCGAGAGGTGACTGACTCTCCATGTAAAGGTTACTCAGTCACCATTCTAGACGGTGCATCATTTTGATGCTTCTTGATTTAGATTTTTTTAAAACTATCTAGAAAGTTGTAGAATTTTTCAAGAAAAATGAACTTACACGAACATATTTTTTACATTCCAAAGCAATAATAAAAGCTCTTGTAATTAATCATCCTGAATAATTATGCATCTTAATTACTTTTCCGACCGCAAAGGATTAAATCTTAGCTCCTATTTTTAAGGATATTACCAACTGCTTTTTCTGAAAGAATAAAACAGCTTAATAAAGTGGGTGATCGCTTAACTCGAATCAGGCCTTCCATTTTTTCATAAAAAAATATGCGCAAGAGCTAAAAGTGCGCTGCAATGGTTAACAAGCATAATTCACTGAGAGATGATGGTCGTTAACTATATATTTTATATAGGAATCAATTCGTTCTAGAGATAAAAAATGATTTTATATTTTATTAGAAAATGTATTGCCTTTAAATAACAATTTATGTCTTGCTTCACTTCTAGGTGAGCATAATTTTCAAGACGCTCCCTACTTTTGTCGTCTGATAAAATATTTTTTAACTAAAAATTTCACAAAAGAGTGAACTAACAAACTAGTACTTGTGAATCTTTAAAATGAGAGTTAAATTTAACCAAACTTAACCTATTGAAACTACTGTCGATTCAAGTGATCGCCGTTTGCACTACAGAACATTCTCAAGTTCTGAAAAAAATGGTCCAATCACTATCCCCTTTCAACGTTCTTAAGCCGGCCATTCACTTCACAGACAAACTGTATATTTTGAAACGCGAGAAGGAAAAAGTGATAAAAATCTATGGAAATGAGCCAAATGGTTTGTGGTGGTTGGAATTCCGTCTGTACTGAAATTGGAACGAAAATTCAGAGGGACCCTGAAAGAGGCTAGCGAAAAGAACAATGCCCTGCATAGATTGAAGTCTCGTTTCGAGGGTAGCATAAATAAAAAATCTACTGACTGGGGGAAATCGAAAAGCGATTGACAAGCATCTGTAGAGAGGGAAAGAAGATCGCTCCCCCTACCTTCGTTCCAAGTTAGAGTCCTTTTAAATACAAGTGAATGGCGTGTCTGTATTTTTCGATTAAAATGGGTGGTGAAAAAAACCGGGCTAAGACAAATGGCATGGCTATACTTCAAGTGAATGGCCGGCTTTAGATGAAGGTAAGAGCATTGCTTCCTTCATATTAAAAAAAATAAGGACCCTAATACAAATTATTTTAACTTTACTGTTCATTTTGATGTATAAATTATTTGTGCTATTTAAGCGCCTGGAAGCAATTTTTCACTTAGCTTAACGATGCTGGTAATAACCCAGATAGCAATTTTAATTTGCAGCAGACTTGCACTGCAAATCTGCAAGCTTGCAGCAAGTTTTACACGACAAGAGTGCAAGTGTGAAACAAGTTTGCAGCAAGTTAACGCAAATTTTGAAGTCACATGGGACGAACTTGCAGCAAGCTTGCATTTCAAACACAGAGTACGAACACAACCCAGGATAGAACTCGCGATCTACCGGTTCCGAAGCAGACGCGCTAACCATTCGGCCAGTTAAACTCTGAGAGGAGAAGATAGATTTCGCTAATACATCGTTCCATTCGATTCGTATACGATTTATTTTAAACTATTTTCTTGATTTCATTAATTTTTTGAGTTGAGAATATGATTTGAAGTCAAAGAGAGAGCGATTTTCGCTAATAACTACGTTTTGCTAGTAGAATAAATTATGAAATTAGAGTTCAAAAGTAATTACTTTAAAATGGGACAAAATGTATAAGTTATTTTTTTTCAACAAACATTGACTGTTTTTTCGGTTTAATTTTGTTTATAAACGTTCAAATTTGAACATTAAGAAAAAGGCGATATGTTTCAAGAATTTTTTTATAAAAAAGTTAGTTTTTTTACAAATTATCATTGATTTATTGAATTAATAAAAAGAAGTACGGTCTAGGAGATGCTATTAAAAATCGGATGTTTTTTTTTAAAACAGAGACAAAGATAATTATCTCTTTGTGCTATCTTTGCATCAAGCTTGTTTTGCAAATTTGCATTGCAAGGAGGTGGCGCTAGTTGTGACAGCGAACTTGCTACAAGTTAGCTTCAAACTTGACGCGTCAAATTTGCGATGACAAGGTAATATCAAGTCAAAATCAAACTTGCTGCAAACTTACGTGCTATCTAGGAAGTAAGCCGATGATGTGCAAATAGAAGCATTCTATGATCCATAATTATTGGAATGTAGGAATTATTCAGAACTCGATAATTAACCTTTTTTATGACAAAGAAAGTGATGATATTACCATTAAAGGGTATATTGGATGATTTTCAACAAGGTTACTTGAGAGTATAAAGGTCAGGCTCACAGAAAGCGAATGAATTGGTGACGTCCCAGTGTTACGTAACGGAATAAATATCATGTTTGAGAGCTTTTTTAGCTACCGAAAAACTTTTTATAAGCCTGACTTTTTGTGGAAACGTTGGAATTTGGAGTGTTTAATCGAAAATTTTAATAAAATTCGTTGATCTTTCTGATATGATCTCTCTATGTAAGAAATAATTACGTCGTATAGTATATAATTTTTAAAAATAGATTTACCTGAGACACTGGGTGATTTTTAAGAAACTGGAGAGTTAAGAATAATTTTACTTGCGATTATAAATTACACATTCGTTAAAATAATAGTCTTTTAGTTACTTCATGTAGTAAAAAATGAAATAAAATATCTTTGAAAAATTCCTTAAAATTAACTTGCAATTTTTGATAAATATGAGAAAAATAACTTGTTATTTTTTTCTGAATACTTTCACCGCACAATTCGTAACTGAATTATACACATATATTTTGCATCTTTAATATATATATATCACATTTTCACACCCGGCATAATAAACATATATTAAATAAAATCTCTCGAGAAATGCAATAATCAATGTTTGCTTGCAATATTAGTAATAAACGGTTGCCTAATTGCTAGATTTTAAACAGAATAATAATAACAAAACTTATATTAAATACCTTTGATTAGAATATTTCCGCTTCGATGGCAATCAATTAAATAATTTCGAAAGCTTGTATTCGTATAATACGAGAAATCAGTCTATAGCACTTTTCGGAAGATTATGTTCTTTATGAAGATTATAATTTAGAGTGTTCCTCTGTAACTGATTAAATCTCTGATTCATCATTTTATTTGATGACAAAAATAATGTTGGAATAGTTTTTGGTTTCAGAAATACAGTCGACGCTCGTTATAAGGACCATACATTATAAAGACCATTCCATTATAACGACCTGTGATACCCAATACAACGTCCGAATTCAGCGGACAATCTTCCCGGTATTTTTCCAAAAAGAACATGTTTCTAAACGTAAATTACCTCGATTATTGTATTGTCAAGCTTCGTAGATGTGGAGTCTTCAGTGTTACAGTTCAACTTTGACGGGGGGGAATTACCACTCACCACAGCGCGGAAATTAGAATAGTCTAGAATAAAAAATGTTTTAACTGCTATTGGGACTTTAAAATGTTTTTTTTTGAAAGGCAAGAAAATGCAGAACATTATTTATCATTTTTAACTGAAATGGAAAATTATGTTTTGCAAAAAATCATATATGCAGAAAAGACAAACAACAATTTCTGATTTTTTCTTTAGAAAATAAATGTTTTGTAAGTATATAACACCCTTTATTTTCTACTTAAAAATCTGTTTTAGAAATATATTTTTAATTGATAAAATTTCATTTTTAATACCAATGATAAAAAATAATTTGAGTATTTAGTTGGAATCTCTTTAAAAATCGCCTATTTTTACGGAACTGCCGAGCGCGCATGTGTACATTTTTTAATTATATCCACTATAGCAACACTCGTTATAAAGACCTTTTGCTGTGGGACGCAGAGGGTCGTTATAACGGCCGGCGTCGACTGTAATATTATTTGCAGGGAAACCAAGATATACAGATTTTAAATCACATTGATAGCCATGAAGTGCTGAGAGAAAATTCAAACATATGCGCCATTAAAGAGATTTTTTTTTTCTTTTGCATCAAGAAATCCAAATTTTCTTAACGTCAAGATCTTTCGGAAATGAGTGAAAAGAAATGTTTTTGCATTTCGAATTTCTCTAATGTATCGTAATACGACAACAGCAAAACCAGGATTGCATTAACTTTAAAATCCTTCCACAAAACTATCACATTTGCTCTTGCAAGAGACGTTTTTAAATCTTTAGCTTACTACCGAGAGGAATACTCAAAAACCTCTCAATCAAGCGATCTGCTCAGCTCTGAATCATGCGAGAAGTATCCTTAATCCTTAATAATATAATAAATGAGAAAGTGTGTCTGTCTGTCTGTCTGTTAAGCTTTCACGACCAAACTACCAAACCGATTTGGATGAAAATTGGCAGAGTTGTAGCTTCAAACCCAAGAACGGACATAGGCTAGGTGAAATCACGTTAAATTAATTATTGTTGACTACAGATTAAAATTAGTTAACAAAGAAAGCCCATTGACTCCGCGATTCGCGATAAAGTTTATTTTATTTTTCAGTCAACTGTCACGTGATCCTTCAGGAATGCGAAAACATGTGAAATATATTATTTTTAAAATCAACTATCACGTAATCGTTTTTTCCGCTGTAACTTCGGAACAAATTGTCCGATACAAATTATTGACATTTTTCCTTTAATTTTTATTAATTTTTTAAATTTTACGTGCAGACGATTTCGAAATAACGCAAATTTATAGCTACTCAGTTGCTAGGAAATGGTTAGACTTTGAACTAATTTACCTTTATTTCTGAAAATTTTGCTTATATTTATAAGTATCCATAAAATAAGGCAGAATTTACATGTATCTGTCGGTCTGTCGGTCGATCGGTCGGTCACAAGAACTCCTCCTAAACGGTGAACGGTAGCGACGTGAAATTTACACACGGCATTCTAGAGCATATTTTTAGGTCAAAGGTGTTATTTTCAACTTTCAGAGTTAATTAGTTCTTAAGATATTTAATTAAATAACGAACGTTAGCCGCTTTTAAGCCTAATGCTTAGACGTTTTTTGCCAATAACTTCTGAAATATTTATTAGACAACAATTATTTTTATGCCATTTTAAAGACCAGAAAATGATCTTTTTAATGCTATTAATTCCATTGCGATGAAATGTTTTTTCTGATTTCTATAAAGGTTTAAGAATATTTTTTAACGTAATTTCTAACAATACTTTTTATTCTTATAGAAATAAATTCAAGCCAAATTACTGTTTCGCGCGCGGGCTTTTGCCAGTGTTAAAGTTAATATAAGATAATATTGCTTTCTTTGACTATAAACAACAAAGGAGACTTTACACTTCCGGTTTCCTGTTGTGATAGCATTTACAGCTTTTAATACGGTTACACAGTGATCCAATGACGTTAGTGAATTATTCTCTCGATGTTTTGTTTAATTTTCACAGTGAGATATTACAGAATATCTTCTGTAGATACGGTAATGGGCATTAACAAGGAACATCATATTCTGTAGAGCTCTTCAAGACCTTGGAATTGTCAGGGCACCTTCCGACAAGTCGAGATTGAAAGTCGGTGTGCCAGAACTACTAATACGTAACCTCGATATACCGAGACTGCGCAATGGAACACGGTTACAAATTACACACCTAGGTACAAACGTCGTGAAATCTACTGTTATGACTGATATAGGGAGAAGAGAGAGTGTTTTAATTCCACGCCTTCCGATAATACCGAAGGATTTATCATCTCAGTTCAGAAGGTAACAAATCCCTTTAAAAATATCATTTGCCAGGCTCAGGGCCAGACACTGAAAGTAGCAGGCGTACATTTGGAAAAACCATATTTTTCGCATGGGCAACTATATGTGGCGTGTTCACGTGTGTCCAGCCCACACAACCTCTACATCCGTGCAAATAACATGGTATACAAAAGTATATCTGCATAGATAAACAATTTATATAACTATATCAGCGTACATGTACAGTACACTCCTGTCAGCCGTCCAATTAAGTATTATCAACTGTCAGAACTTTTACTTTCCCCTTTCAAAATGCAACAAAACATTTACATTCGTGAATTAGAAAAAAGAGTAATTCAAATTCTTCTCGCACGAAGTCGCGGGTAACAGCTAGTTTATAATAAAATTAACTTTCCCGCCTTTAGGTTTGATATGTGGGGAGAGAAAAGATTCAAGGCAGAAACTCGGCCCAAAAAATCATATTATTTATTTTCATTCATCAAAAATTCCTATTAAGCAGCAAAACAAAAAGTAAATAATATTTTTAAAAAGTGAATCGATTATTTGGAATTTCTGTAAAGTAAGCAAAAAGAGAATAACCAGGAATCATTTTCATTAAAAAAAATTACATACCTAATGCTCGAATTTATAAGCAATAAAAAGTTGGGTTGTGATGTAAAATGATGAGGATGCAATCCCGAACCAATTTAATCGGGTATTTTCACCATTTGTTGCAGATGGAATAAATTCATTTCTTTAATTCAAAACCGCGTGGAATAGCGGAAATTTTCGGAATCTGTCCCCATACGACGTAATGCGCGGAAAGACTTTCTGCGCTTCGCGTTTGTGGACCTTCCCTGGATTTTCATGACATGGGCTGCACTTTTTATTTCGACGATTTCTTCTAAAGTGACAACTACGAAGAGATACTATTTACAAATAAGGGAAAATTTTGAGTAATATTATAACTATATACATATATTGCACCTTCTCTACTGATAATAAAAGCGAATGTGTGTGTGTCTGTTTGTTGGCACTCTATAAGGCAGGCCTTTGCACCTAGAACCACCAAATTTGGCACAAACATACTTTGAAGGGTGGAAATGTTCACACATAAAAGATTTTTACACATTATCTAAAAATTCAAAATATTATTTTTTTAATGATTCAATTTAGTAACCATCTAATTATTTGACCCAATTTTAATAAATGTTTAGATATATTTTGTAGTTCCATTGCAACAATGAAAAGTATTGTTGCAAATCCAAGTCAAGCCAATTTCACTCCTTCATCAAATACATGACTTGCATAATTTTCCTATGTTTCGAAATTTTTATAAAAATTATTTTCAGATTTTGCATACGGTCTTATAAACATGATAGATTTTTAATGATGCAAATTTTATCATATGATATTGTGTCTCTAATTTTAGAAAATTTTTGAAAATTTATTCTTGAACATAATTTGCAACATTTGATTGATGTAACTAAATTACTACTTTTAATAAGACATGTAAACCAGTTGGTCGCTGAAGGCGGCTTGTAATTAATTAAAAAAAAAATTGCACAAAAAAATCGAACTCTTGTTTTAATCAGTCTAAACAGCGAAGTTGCATTTTCTTGGAAAGTTTCTGTATGCGTGATTTATAGTAAGCCTTTTTAAATACTTTTATTTAACTTCACTTGTTTCATGTTCGGAAAAAGAGAATACTGTACTCGATATTTCACTTAGTTCTTGATGTGTTAGAGGATTGAAAGTTTGTACACCTGTGTATTCTCGATGACAGTACAGTCTGAAGTGTTTTCACAGCGTAATCATCAGTTAATCCTTAGTTAAATTAAATTTTGATTCCGTACTAGTGGCACCACCCGGTAATGAGTTTGACAAACAATGGAACTCAAGATTAAAAAGTAGAAAATAAATAAAAATAGAAGGTTAATGTGGAGTTTACGGTACCCACTTACTTCGTTCCTCTTATGATCGCCAACTCTTTGCCGCCAAGAACGGCGATGAGAGAACATTTGTTTTGAATGCGTCTAGATGTTTTTAACGAGTGACAAGCGTGCATGTACACAAATTGATCTTTTCATCGGTGTTTCGCTTATCGGGCTATATTGCGTCACGTTTCGATTGGACTGTTTTGTTCAACTCTTCGATGTGCTTGGTCGATTCATTCGAATTTGAATAAAACTTCACTTGGAATTATTCGGATTGAATATCTGTTCAGCACCGTGTATGTTATTCTGTGCGTTTCGTTTCTCAATGAATAAGCGAAGCTACGAGTATTCCACTATGCTGAAAGCGAAGCTGATGATATTTTTTAAGTTAAAAACTTTGCCCGGTACACGCTTGAAATGCCGCAGGCATTGGGTGCGAAAATTCTAGTTTTCGGAATTTCTTAAAAAACCTAGATTCCTAACATTCAATTAAAAAGCGAAGCTACTAGGTTCCTGCTATGCAGAAAGCGAAGGCGCTGATGTTTTTTTAAGTTAAAAATATTTGCCCGGTACGCGCTTGAAATGCCGCAGACATTGCGTCCTTAATCTCTCCTTTTCAGGTAACGCATGCGCAAAAGAGCAATAAGAATCGCACTGCACATCCAAAACTGTATTTGGCGAAGGCAAATGAAATTACGCCAAGAAAAATTGGCGAGAAACAGGTGTGTACCGTAACTCCATATTTACCTCATTTTCAACTTTGCTTCACAGTCTTTGGTTCGTTAGCCAAAGAGTCGCACACACTAAGAAAGTGAAAATGGTGGATTCGACCAAGTTCCATTTGTGTGCGCAATCCAGTTTGGTAATTCGGCGCAGTTACAAAAGCGCTACGGTGGCTTGTTGGTAAAGATTGATCTTTGTGCTAAGTCAACAGTATGGGTTTCGATTACAGTGAAGATCCACAGTGTATGTTATGTTTTATAAGAAGGAAAAAAAAACCCCTGTTACATAGATCGTTTTAACACATTCGTACAACTAATTGAAATGTCATCAGCACTGAAATTAGTCGTTTGGGGCAGCCAGTTAATTCGTAAATAAAATCATTTTAAATATGGCGATGTAAGTCGTGGTTTACCATAACTGCTAATACAGTGGAATCTCCCTATAACGAAATCGCTTGGTTCCAGTTGAAAAATTCGCTATAGAGAAAATTTCGTTATACGGAGATTAGAGATTTTTGCAGTTGTTTAAGTAAATGTTATAAACCTTTTAGTATGTGCGATAAGTTCAAAAATATTTAATTATGACTTTCAATTAAAAATGAAGTAATATTTATTATAAATTTATTAAAATTATACTAATTTTTATTGTATAAATAAAATGCTCAAAAATGAAGACAATTCACCAATTTAGATAATAATATGTACTAGTACGGATAAACATAAAATGCGTATTGTCACATCCATTTGCCGTTTCACTTGTGAGCGACTCGTTTGCTCAGAAATTAGCAACTTTCTCCAAAAGAGACAAAAATCGAAAAGATAAAGGTCTGAAAAAATTCGTTATAGGGAGACAACCACTTCGTTATATGGAGAATATTTTTAATGTTATTTAACATTCCGATTAAAAATTTCGTTATAGGGAGAAATTCGCTGTAGGGAGACTCCGTTGTAGGGAGACTCTACTGTATCAGTGTTTTTAAATTCCTACTTATATATCTTTTGTTGTAGTTTGTTGTAATTAATATGTGCTTTGTGATGATGCTGGTTTATTCGCAGGTATTCCTTGTTACGTATTACACCGAAGACAGAATCACAATTGCAAAGCTTATCAGACCTTCATGCTGAACATGTTGACGTAAGTGCTTATATATTTTATTAGATATATTTTTTAATATTACATAGAAAATTAAATCTTGAAAATATTAGCTTTCATTTAGAATGATTATGGTTTGCACAAATAAACTTCCAATGAAAGGCTTGGCTTTTGAAATAACGTAATGGCATATATTAGACATGCACATGAAGAATAGTTTTCTTAACAAAAGAAAGGTTAATAATTTCAAAAATTCCTCCGAAATATAGCTATATAATATGCTTTTGAAATTTACAATCCTGTACATTTGAGCACGCGATGGAAGACGTGAAGGCAAGTCTAAATGTTAAAAAAACTTTCTAAAAACACCTTTTGTTACTGTACTAAAAATAGAAAATATCTTTATCAAAAGTCTGAAGATCAACGCAAAAATCGTAAGAGCGTGAGGCCTAATAAAAAAAAACAATAAGCAGATAGGAACTCTAATCACATTCATTGTATGTTTTAATTTTTAGTTAATGTTTAGGAATTTTTTTATCATATTCATTGCTGATTAATTTCCTTATCGTATTGTTTACAAAGCCTCATATTTTATAATTTTTGCTTTGACCTCTGGATTTTTTATAAATTTTCTACTTCTTAGTAAACTAACTAGAGTGTATTTTTAAGATACTTTGTTTTTATTACGTTTATTTAATAATCTGTATTCATAATTCGTCATTATAATTATTATTGAAGATTATAGTCAATTTGTCTTAAGTTGATTACCAGATGAACCCTCTTGTAGGGAAACAAATTAAAATTAGCTGTTAATGTTAAGTTTAAGGTACGCAGCCGTTCCTCTCCACTTTGCATCGTCTATCCATAGCTGCCAGGAGAAAGACGGTTTAGCGATGTTTTACATTACGGAAATTCTCGTTTTTGGAATTTAAATAAAAACTAGATTCCTAACATTCAATGAAAAAGCGTAGCTACTAGGTTCCCGCTTTGCTGAAAGCGAAACCGCTGATGTTTTTTTTTTAAGTTTAAAAAATTTGCCCGGAACCCACTTGCGATACCGCAGGCATTGCGTGCGCAAGAAAACAATAAAATGTTCACTGTGCACCTAAAAATAATGTTCTCACATCGCCAAACCAACTTGCTCTTGGCGACAAAATGTTGGCGATTCAAAGTGGAGAGCAACGGCTGCGTACTTTAAACTTAATTTTTACCAAATTAGCAATTAATTGATACTTAAAGTCTGAAAGTATTAAAATTTATTTTCACCAAGAAAAGATATCTGTACAGAATTTCAGAACTCTAGCACATCAAGAAGTGAGTGAAAAATCGATTTGAAAATTCCATTTTTACAATCATGAAATAAAAGAGTTTAAGAATAACACAGCAATTTTGTTGTTTTTAGAGTTAGATACAT
>BGPR01039327.1:941-14347 GCA_013235015.1 Araneus ventricosus
TATTTTCAATATTCGAGATCGTGCAATGATTAGAAATATTAGATTCTTGTGAAATCTTTACCTCTTTTAAGGTAAATGGAACAACTTTATTTGTGCGGAATAATATGGAAATTTTTATTCAAAGCCTACTCTTTTGAAAACTGTAAATAGTGTTACTGTGGTTATACAGAATTGTGTTAATTATATGAGCACTGGCGTCCAAAAGTTTCATTACAAACGCGAAAGATATGATATCCGAATAATATTCGGTTTATTGCAATGGGATAGAGTAGTCATAGATGCATGATACTGGGGATCTAACAGTAAAATAACGCAAAAAAGGAGTAAAATATTTTAAATATTCAAATGAGTCTGAAAATGGGTAGAACATGACACGTGATATTTTCAGAATCGTCTGGCTAATAAACTGTTTGGCTGTCCCTCACAGGTTTACGATTCTTGCAGTGTGCATTCCTGCTGAAAATGATATTCTAACCAATGCATGGGGAAAAAAAGCCTAACAGGGAAGATTTTAAATCCTGGAAATTCCTAGAAGAGGTTCCTAGGTAGAAGGTTGATGTCATGTTACAGCTCTGTCTATAGAAAGAGAAAAATTTGGCGGGCACGCCTTTCGGTGAATATATTCTTTCTTTAAAATTTTTTCCTTAAGCTGAACTCTGTATGGCCTCGCGTTGCCGTCCATATAAATGAAATCGTCATCAACTGCTCCACAGCAAAGCCTCGTATAAGACGAAAGCACCTTATTTCTGAACTGATAAGTGATCATAAAACCGCATCAAAGACATGCAAAAAATGTACGGCCACCCAAAATGATTCCTCCATACACAAGGATTCCACTTCTACTGAATTTGTGTTGGAGGGGTCGTAGTGCACGCTATACCTTCTCTAGATGAATATTTGTGGAGAATCTCTCTGTGCACTGAATGTCGACTCTTCAGTGAAGAGGACTTTGCCCTAAACCTACTGTGTCCTAGAATGTTATTTCATGCACCACAATAAACGGGCTCTTCTAGGATGGGCCGGTAGAACGGATGCCATTGGTCCCCTGGAGTAAAGGCCCTTCTCAGCTACGTATTTGTAGACCGTTTGACCTTGAAATTATTTTTCGAGTCACAGCAGCGAGGTAGCATAAAAATTCTGCTGCCGTTATTTCTCTATGGTGTATGCATTTAATGCCACATATCGATCAACTGTAGGCATGGGGCTCTTGTGCGAGCTTTCTCCTCAGAACCTGTATATCTCTTTTCAAAACATGGTCAAACATCGAGCAACAACCACTTGTGGCTGGACAGAAACAAGGCTACAGACGGCTTTAAATATAGATTCATCGTCTCAACGATCGCAATAATTCATTTTAGTTGTAATTAATCAGTCGTGAGAATTTTCTGCTAAAAGCCAAACTTCGACAAGCGAATATATATATATATATCTTTAAATGTTTAAAAGGGCGTAATAAAACCCAGATCCTATTGATCATTCTCCAAATTATATATAGTACATCATTTTTTAAAATATTATTGAGGGACATTTTGAATTATTGCAAAAAATGAGTCCGTAGCTCTACTTTTTGACACCAGTGTATAAATCCATCAACAATAAATGAGATTATTTAGATAAATGCATCTTCTAATTACTGTGATAGAGTATTTTTGAATATCCAGAATGTTACTGCTACTTACTTGAATTTCAAGGTTCGTCCCAAAATAGGCCTCGTGTTGCTTCGAAACTATGTTAATGTACCTATCTAAACCTTATTTAAATTATGATATCACTATGCACAAAACATTTTTATTTGACTAAGTTATAAACAGCAGAAAAATTTATTTATTTACTTTGTTGTAATAAGACTGGACTATTATTTAAATGTAACATATTTGATTTCCTACTTATAGCTATTTTCCATTTTATAAATGCATCATTTCGTAGTTATATGTTAATGTTTAATGCAATCCCAAAACAGAATACTCTATTTCTGATTTCCCAACTATTGAGTTAGTTTTTCATGCTTTTCATTTTAACGAAAGCACTCATTAGCTATTTTTAAATATTATATTTCACTTTGAAATCGGACTATCTAACTAAATTATTAAAAGTTCTATCGAACAAACTTTTCAAAGTGCATTAAGGAGGATAATTTAATGCATTAAACATCTAGCATTTGGCAAAACTTTGTTCATTAAAATTGTTTATCTCAAATTCAACTGAAAGAAAAATGCAAGACAAATATATTGAATTACCTCTCCATACAGGTAATCGTCAAGAGATAATTTAGATTTATTTATAATTTGTAAGATTTTTTGAATGATTTCAAGAATCTTTTCTTCTTTCTGATTATTAAAGAAAGTAATGCTCATTGAAATTAAAGCAGAAAATAACTAATTGGAATTGAGTAAAAGAAATATTTCACAGGAAATAGGTTATTTCAGACTATTAGGAGGTCCTAAATTATTAAGCACCCATAATTACCTTCCTATTTAAAAATGACTGTCATTCTAAGGATTGAATATCTAAAAAAGACAAAGCAGTAATAATTGAAGTAATATATTTGGTGTGCGCAAGTGCTACATCATTCAGAAAAATTACGAATTACAAAGATATAAATACGAACTAAGGGAAGATTTAATTGTGAAAGAGTTAAAAATACAAAAATAATAACAAACTGGAGGAATATGAATCTGGTGTATGACGTCATCAGAGGCCTTCATCCATGCAGATTCAAAACCAGAATGGGTTTTCTGTAGAGGAAAAAGACTTTAAGGTCTAAATTTAATCTGAATTTTCCTGTAAGGTCTGAACCTATTCCGGAACAAATTGGAAAGAAAAACATTTATCCACGAAGAAGAAATTCAAAACAGTCTTTTAAATGTAGTCTGAAAAGAAGGGCTTAGAATGTCTTACCTCTTAAGTAGTGGAATGGGAAAAAAACAAAGAACGACTTTCAAAAGTTAAACAGTTCCAGCCTTAGAGGAAAATTCAAATTAAATTTAGACTTTAACGTATTTTTCCTCTGCAGAGAACCTATTCTGGTTTTGAATCTGCATGGACGAAGGCCTCTGATGATGTCTTCCATCAGATTCTTATTCCTCCTCGTTGTTTGTTATTTTTTTGTATTTTTAACTCTTTCGCAAATAAATCTTCCCTTATTTCGTATTCATATTTTTATACTGTCATTCTAACAAATATCTAAATCTTTTAAGTTTTTGGTATAGTCATTTAACAGCAAGATTCCGATTCTAAGGCATCGTTTAAATAGTTTTGATGAATCCAACCTTTAAACATTTCATTTTAACTTGATCCTTATAAGTAAGTAATAAGTATGCTCATTCTAGAAAGTTCATTCCAGTGAGTTCATTCCAATAAAGTTCATTCCAGTGGAGTTCAGTCTCTAGGTGTTCATTTAAGTTCATCCAGTGAGTTCCATTTAAAAGTTCATCTCCAGTGAGTTCTTCAGGAGTTCTATCCTAATAAAGATTCATTATGTTCATTCCAGAGTTCATTCCTAGTGTCTAGTCTCCAGTAAGTTCCATTTAGATGTCTATTCCAGTGAGTCTTTTAAGTAAGTTTATCCAGAGTTCTTCCATGAGTTCATTCCAATAAGTTTTCATTCCAGTGAGTCTCATTCCAGTAGTCTGTTTAAGTAAGTCTATCTCAGTGAGTTCATTTAATGCAAGTTCATTCCAGTGAGTTCTTCCAGTGAGTCTCATTCCAATAAAGTTCATTCAGTGAGTTCATTCCAGTAAGTTCATTTAAGTAAGTTCATTCCAGTGAGTTCATTTAAGTCATCCGAAGTTCATGTCTCAGTGAGTTCTTCCAGGAGTTCATTCCAATAAAGTCTATCCACTACTATGTTCATTCCATGAGTTCATTCCAGTAAGTTCATTTAAGTAAGTTCATTCCAGTGAGTTCATTCCAGTAAGTTCATTCCAGTAAGTTCATTCCAGTTCATTCCAGTGAGTTCTTTCCAGGGAGTTCATTCCAGTAAGTTCATTCAATGATTATTCCAGGTTCATTTAAGTCATTTCATTCAAAGTTCTTCCAGTGAGTCTTCCAGTGACCTCATTCCATGGAGTTCATTCCAGTGAGTTCATTCCAGTGAGCTCATTCCATTGAGTTCATTCCAGTGAGTTCATTCCAGTAAGTTATAAGTGATCCAGAACCATCAATAATTTCTCGGCAGATTTCTTCATCCCTTATTTGACGATAAACTCAGGTAAAAGACAGCCTTCAGCACGCTATTGACGCACACGTAATCTGGTTAAAAACTTTTTCGTAAACTTCAACAGGAAAAGAAGGTCTGAAATTTTATATTAAAGTTGAGGCTTAAAAAAATAATATGAAAGAGCCCAAAAAATTACGTTACTTCATTCACTATGGGGACGCGGTAGCCTCTTGGTAAGACCCTGGCTTCAAGGCGGAAGGATTCCAGGTTCGAAACCCTATTCCACGAGAGGTCCATCGTGTTGGTGTGCCTCGCAGCAAATTGGCTACAGAAAGGGAAAATAGAACTTCATCCCACGCCGAAGGGATTCACCCTGATACCTTCTGACCATGCCCAGTCGGTGTAGATTTAATCGAGCTGATATCGTGATGTTTAAATTTTATATGTTCTTGTCGTAATGGTTATATGTGTGTGTGAATAAATCAAAAAGGACAAACTGGATTATCATTGATCTGAATATCAAATCACACACATAGGAAACCATTACTTTGCCTAGTGAAACCTTAAATTTGACGTCGAGGATCAAACGCTTCCTGATGTGTATTTGCGGACGTTTGAGAAGTAGTGTCCCGAGATGTCGCCCCATCTCTAAACGCGTTTGAAAGTTCAAAGGTCCATCTCAAAGTAACCCTCGAGTAGCATCAAAATGGGACGTTAACATGCTCTAAAGGAGTTTGAAATCTGAAAGTAAGTATTTAACCAGCCCTAAGTCGTTATTTCTGATAATGTGAATGCTTATATTCATGAAACATAAAACTACTCAAATTTTTCTAATTTTTTTTAAAAAAAATATGTAATTTGTGTTTTCATAGATCATTCAGAGTTTTTGGACGTAGCTTTTTCAGTGTTTCTTTTTCATTGGAAAAGTAAATTCCTAATCGTTTTGTCGGTAGTTTTTTGAGGAATTAATAATAATACCTTTTCCTGAAGTATATTGAGCGGAAAGTATCATTTACTGATGGTCCTAACACATATGAGTATCTTCGCTGTCCGTGTCAGAGCCTGAAAGGCATATATGAACTCTGGAAACCCCTCCCCAACATGGTAGAAGTTGAAGTTCACTTTTCGATTTACGTTGGGAAAGAAATGATTGATTTTGATCTGATTTCCAGTGTTTTATTTTTTAGTAAATGCATTTTTTTCCTTTATTTCTTCCCTTTCTTCTTAATAAAGGGTTTAGGTCAGGCAAACGAAAGAAATGTATTTCACAGAAGTTTAACGGTGATGAACAAGGCCGCTATGAGGGATTCTAATCGGCTCTCCTAGGGGTTATTTTAACATTATGTCTAAGGTCCAAACTACAGAGGTGCAGAGGTGGCTACTTAGAGAAGTTTTACTGTACATGGTTAACTTCACTTTATATATATATATTTTTTTACATATTAACAAATGTCTTGAAGACCTTGATATTTTTAATTGTCCTTGTATGATTTTAAGGATAAGTGCTTACAACTTTTTAACTCTTTGATTGATGTTAATTTTTTGTCATGCAATATTCTTACTGGAATTTCTGTAATGTCCATTTCTTTAAATAATAATTTTTTTCGATTTTACTTTAGAATCACGTGCAGGTCCGGGGGCATGGGGCGGCGTTCTGTATGTAATTAAAACACCACATGACCTTTCAATCTTTGTCACCATTCCTTAGGTTATACAAATACAGCTCCTTTTATAGAAAATTTTGTGCAGATTTAAATTTTTATATCAGTTTTATTGTCTTAAGATGTAATACATTACACAGGTCTGCGAAATTAAAGTTTTTGAAAAATACAAAAGAAGTTTTAGCTGATTTTTATGTTATTCGGTGAGTTGATTTCGAAAATGATCTCCATTTTTTTCCATCACGTCAGGATGTTTTGTTAAATCGATGTCGATATTTTTGCTAAAATCCTATTTGAAAAAAAAATCTCTCGAACAATTTTGCATGTACTATCTGGCAATAGTGATTTTCATCCATTTAATCTAGAAAATCACCAACATACTATTTTAATTTGTTTTTATTAAGGTAACTTACATAAAATAGACGATAGACCAAGAGGAGCAAATATTATGTTTGTGTACATGAAAGTTTGAAACAAATTTTAAACTGAGCAAAAAACAAAACAGAAATGTTTCTATCCTTTGAAACTTGTTTTTAACGTTCTTCTTTTATGTTCAATTCTCAAAAGAAATTTAAGGTAAATGTTCATAAAAATCCAAGTAAAATTTAATTTTTCAAGAAAACGTAACGTGACAGAAATTTTTCATTTTTTATTTTTTTATTTTTGAAATCAGCACCAAAAAATACATTAAGTTCAGCTATCAATTCTCTTGTATTTTTTCGTCACAGGCCTGTGTTATCAATACTTTTTGGTATACAATAAGAGAGATGGAAAAGTATCCATTAAATATACAGTGTCAATCTGAAAAGTTCAACTTGTCAATGGTGCAAATTTCTACTGTTCGCCACATATTAATATGTTTCAAATGAGATGAAAAAAAAAATAATCAACATCACTTTGCTGCCAAAAAAAGAGTCATAATGTGACTATAAGTCCCGTTTTGAACGGGACAGTCCCGTTTTTTGGTAGCCTGTCCCGTTGTCCCCAAGCACAGCTTCAGGACGCCTAAATGTCCCGTTTTCAGAAAGAAAGCAACCCACGATAACAATTCCAAACAAGAAGAGGCCAAAAATCAAAAAATACTACGGTAATGTCTAGTAGCCCGGCTATGACGGAGCATGCGCTATACGTGTCACACATATGTAAGTTGGTCAGAAGCCTCCTATCTTGCACTTAGTTCTAACTACATTACGCCGCATGAAGTAACAGAATGAAACACAGGGAATATTTTAAGAGAAAGTCGTTGTGCGGAATTGTTCAAAAACTTTCACGCTAATAATTTGAATCATACGAACGTTCGTATAATAATTGAATATTGTTTCAAATATGGAAAGTCGTTTCCCAGCAATGTGAGTCTTATGGTTGGGAAGGAAGTTTTACAGGGGTAAGTATGGGGTGACGGGCATCGGCCTTTCCGGAATCCCTGACTTTGGCGGCCATTTTGGCGACTTGGCGACAAATAGATGACTCTAGAAAATGCGACCCTTTTCTCGATATATCTATTAGTAAGGGGAATACGCTTGAATATACGAGAAAACCCCATGTGACGTCACCGCCTGCCGGAGAGAGTATATAAGGACTGCGTTTGGATCAGAGTGGAGTACTGTTGATCCATTGGGAATGACTTTAGAGTTTCGTCTGCAGTGCGAGCTAGGAAGCTGGTGAGCTGAGCTCTATTGAAAGTGCTGTTATTGCCGTTGTTAGTTATTTGCTAACTGTTTGTGTTGCTAAATATCAAAGTGCTGAACTGTTATTACTTGTGAATTGTTGTCTGTTTAAATTGCTAATCTGTGCAAGAACTATTGTTTCCTGTTACCTGTGCTACGTGTTTTCCTGCATAGTTGTGAATAAACCTTCATTCTCCATTATTCTGCGTGTCGGACTGTTTACACCATACACCCACAGAAAGACTTTTATAATAATATATTCTATGTCTTCCAGGCACTACTGCACCCGTAGAAAGGGGTTTTTCTTATGAATTAGTTGTGGACGAGCTAGGAAACGAAGATTTAAGTCGCAGTTTTTAAAGCAACGTTAATACCAAAGTTAATTTTTAAAAATTTTGCCAAGAATTTCGTTCTTTTTTTTAAATCTTCTCTAAACATACTGAAGCAAAAATGTGATCTTCAGAAAAATGCAAGATCACATGAATTATTTATTTTCACGTGTTTATTCCTGATCTTTTCATTAATAAGTAAAAGCTGAAGAAATATGTGTTTTCTTGAATTTACATAATATTAAATAAAAATTAGTAAATCTCCCGTTTTGAGGAAAAAAATAAATGGTCACTTTAGCTCATGCATCTCATGTATGTACCACGCATTTTTGAGTAAGCTTCATGTTACCATGTGGGTTCCAAGTTAAAGAATGTATCAGTAATGATTTACTCTTTTCCTTTCATATGATTCATGTGAACGCCACATGTTTCATTTCATCCAAACGTCCAGGAAGTATTATTTGATGCAGGAATGATGCAAGCGTGATCGACAGCGATCTTCTTGTAACAATCCATCCATCATTTGTAAAGTAAATAATCCTGAAACGTTTTCGAAACTTGGAATGGCACATTTAAGGAATCAGTTGCTTTGTTATAATAAATGCATTTTTAGTTGCGGTTTTATTTAATTTTTTTGTTTCGGAATTTTTGGTAATGAAGTTTAAATAAATATTAACTTGCCATTCATTCTAAAATAAAAGGCACAGAAGAGCGACGGGTTTCCAAGCAAATCTTTCCAATAAATATATTAAAAATTATTTTAAATGTAGCAAAAATTTCATTTGTATTCATATATAATAGAGCTAGCGGAATAAATTTCTTACAGCTCGCGACATTTCTGTACCTATTGAAGGAGTATATTCGATTATGGTTGATGTATAACCTCATGAGAAATGTAGAGTAAAATGTTGAATAGTGCGGAAAGAGAATATAGAAATTTTATTTGAATTCATATATAATACAGCTAGTCTTAAGGTATCCGAACACGTTCGGAGCACTTTTTTCTTAAATTGTGAAATAGAAACACCAAAATATGTTTTTTAGATTCGAATTTAATAAAGATTAATATTAGCGTATGATTTTTGAGTATAAATTATTATAAATTTACAAAATTCTTGAATTTCTGATGCTTTATAGAGGAAATTTCCCCAAAACTTCAAACATGCTACAGGTCAAACTTTTGTAATAATTCAAATAAAACTAATACTAAAATAAACTACATACTATGGACTAGTGCTTGTACTAGAATCTTAACATTCTTTGGATAAATAAAAATTTTAGAGCTAATCATTATAAGATTTTCAGCAAATTTTCTATGTCATTTTTCAAATAAAAGACCATAATTTAAAAAATATTGTTACAATATACATTATTCTAGTACATTCACTAGAGAAACATTTGAAGAAAGTGTTCACAAAATTTCAGAACAATCGAATGATAATATCTTGAGTTATCATGTTTGAAGTTTGAAAAATATGCATAAAATCTAATTTTGAGAAAAATCAAATTTTAGTTTTTCCACGCGCTCAAATTATGTATCTAAACTTTAAAAAAAATTCCTAAAAATATACTGACATCATATTAGCTTGCAAAAAAGGAGTTTAAAAGAATTTTTGACAGGTTTCTGTCCCTTTAAATGACCACTTTCGGCTAATTAAACGCCCACTTCCGGTTTTCGGTTTGTTATAAAACAATTAATATCTCATCTTCTAATTAACGTACCGACAAAAGTAAATATGTTTTAGAAAGGTAAATGAATGAACTATCGAAAACATCAAAAATTAAAAAAATGGAATTTTGGTCGAAAATCCTTTTCGAACGTGTTCGGATACTAACAAGTATCCCGATAGGATCGGGTTTTTTCAATTCTAATGCCTGTTCCAAAGTGCTGGGCGTGTTGACTTTTTAACCGGATTCACTATGTCGTTTGAAATGCTTGATCATGCAAGCTATGTTTACATATTTAAAGAATTAAAACCAATTGGTTGAAAACTCAGCCAGTTTGTCAGCGGAATAAATTTCTTTCCCCTCGTCATTTCTGGAACAATTGAAGGAGTTTATTCGATTATGGTTGATGCATAACCTCCTGAGAAATATAGAGTAAAATACTGAAAAGTACGTAAAAGAGATTATAGAAATAAAAAAATCCAAGAAAAAAATTTAAACGACAAGTCACTATTTCAAAAAAATCCACGTTACTGATCATTATGACTGGTTTCAATTCGTAGCAAATAACTAGAAGTAACTATAATAATAGCAGTTAACAATCTGATTCACTGCCATTTTTTTCGTCCACGCTATGAAAAAATATCGTCAATCTAGGCATAACAACAAGTCCTATAAGGTTTTCTGTGACTATAACTTGATCGCTATATTAACGAATGCCATTTAAAGTGTAAATCCAGAGAGAATTTTCTTATCCCATTTATAATACGGTTTATATTGCCGCGGCAACGGATACATCAACTACAAAGCACCACACGATAACAGTTACCAACATTTCCTCATCATATTCTAATATAAATACTATTAATTTGCAATTGCAAAAATTGGCTAGAATTAATGGCAATATTTAAGTAGAGCAAAATGCATTCAGTAAATCATATTAAAAATTTCTGTAATTTTGAGATTATATGTAAGTGATTATGAGCGATAAAAAAATTCAATAAATTGGATTCATGTGAAAATCCTTTTCAGATTTTGCAGGGTAAGTGATATAAACTTGTGGATATAACTTCTTTTAATGGAGGTAAAGATCGTATTGATCTTCATCTTTTCTGTCTTTTTCAAACTGGGAATGGCAGATAGCACTCAGGATTTAATATTTTGTTGCAAATCCAGACACTTTTTTTCGAATAACTTTGAAACAGTTTCATATGTTCCAAAATAGTTTGAAATTTTTCACACTCGGATGCATTTACCAAACCAATAAGCTGTTTATTTTGGAAAGCTTTCAATTTCCTAATGTTTTCAATAATATCACTATCGAAAAGTGTTACTTTGTAACGAGGTAGGAAGTAAATGTAACACACGACAGATGGAAAGATCAAACCAATAAGCTGTTTATTTTGGAAAGCTTTCAATTTCCTACTGTTTTCAATATCACTATCAGTGTTACTTTGTAACAGGGTGATATAAAATGTAACACGACAGATGGAAAGATCAAATAATAGCTGTTTATTTTGGAAGCTCAATCTCCTACTGTTTTCAAGAATATGACTATCGAAAGTGTTACTTTGTAATGGGATGAGTAAATGCAACACGACTGATGGAAAGACCAAACCAATAAGCTGTTTTATTTTGGAAAGCTTTCAATTTCCTACTGTTTTCAAGAATATCACTATCGAAAAGTGTTACTTTGTAATGGGATAGGAAGCAAATGCAACACACGACTGATGGAAAGACCAAACCAATAAGCTGTTTATTTTGGAAAGCTTTCAATTTCCTACTGTTTTCAAGAATATCTACTATCGAAAGTGTTACTTACTTTGTAATGGGATAGGAAGTAAAATGCAACACACGACTGATGGAAAGACCAAACCAATAAGCTGTTTTATTTTGGAAGCTTTCAATTTCCTACTGTTTTCCACTTGCAAGAATATCACTATCGAAAGTGTACCTTGCAATGGGTAGAGTAAATGCAGCTCACACGACAGATGGAAAGACCAAACCAATAAGCTGGCTTTATTTTGGAAAGCTTTCAATTTCCTGTTTTCAAGAATATCAATATCGAAGTGTACCTTGCAATAGGGTAGGAGTAAATGCATCACGACTGATGGAAGACCAAACCAATAAGCTGTTTATTTTGGAAAGCTTTCAATCTCCTACTGTTTTCAAGAATATCACTATCGAAGTGTTACTTTGTAATGGAATGGAAGTAAATGCAACACACACGACGGTGGAAAGACCAAACCAATAAGCTGTTTATTTTGGAAGCTTTCAATTTCCTACTGTTTTCAAGAATATCACTATCCAGTATACCTTGCAATAGGGTGGGAAGTAAATAAATCACACGACCGGATGAAAAGACCAAACTAATAAGCTGCTTATTTTGGAAACTTTCAATTTCCTACTGTTTTCAAAGAATATCACTATCGAAGTATACCTTGCAATGGAGTAGGAAGTAAATAAATCACACGACGGATGAAAAGACCAAACTAATAAGCTAGCATTTTGGAAAGCTTTCAATTTCCTACTGTTTTCAAGAATATCACTATCAGTATATACCTTGCAATAGGAGTAAGGAAGTAAATGCATCACACGACGGATGAAAGACCAAACTAATAAGCTGCTTATTTTGGAAAGCTTTCAATTTCCTACTGTTTTTCAAGAATATCACTATCAGTATACCTTGCAATAGGGTAGGAAATAAATGCATCACACGACAGTGAAAGACCAAACTAATAAGCTGCTTATTTTGGAAAGCTTTCAATTTCCTACTGCTTTCAGAATATCATTATCAAGAGAGTATACCTTGCAATAGGGTAGGAAGTAAATGCATCACACGACGGATGAAAAAGACCAAACTAATAGCTGCTTATTTTGGAAAGCTTTCAATTTCCTGTTTTCCAAGAATATCACTATCGAAAGTATACCTTGCAATAGAGGTAGGGAGTAAATGCATCACACGACGGATGAAAAGACCAAACTAATAAGCTGCTTATTTTTTGGAAAACTCAATTTCCTACTGCTTTCAAGAATATCATTATCGAAAAGTGGACCTTGCAGTGGGGGAAGGAAATAGAAATGCACCACGACAAATAGAAGGAACCAAACAAATAAGATGTTAATGTTGGAAAGCTTTCCAGAGTTCCTACTGCTTTCAAGAATATCATTATCAAAAGTGGACCTTGCAATGGGGTAGGAAGTAAATGCATCACACTTCTTGGAGAGGGTAGGGGAGACAGTGCCGAGAAACCAAGGAACACCCACAGTCAGACGGTGGCTAGGGGCATGGGGTGTATGGAGGGTCGATTTCCGTGAATCCTAGCCGGAGTAGTTAAACACAGTAACTGCTTATTCTCTCCAGTACTAAAGAATGTCGGAATACGTCACTGTCTGGGGTGATATTTCTGGCTCAAAGATGTTGAATCAACCTCCTGTAAGGTCTCAAACTGACAATTTTTGATTAACTAAACGACTCAATAAATCGGTCACAGAGATACCTTCCACGTGTCACTTCTTTCACTTTCCAGTCAATTTAATTGTTTTCACATTTCAATACCGCTTTTGTTTTCAGACCGTCTAGTCTCTCCCCAAACTCTATTTTTTTACTTTTTTTTTTTTTTTTTTTTTTTATTCTCCGTAGAGAACAAGCCCTTTTGTTTTAGTCAAAGCTCCTTGAATTTTTTTTTCCACTCATAGGTACTTTTCGGGAGGAAGAATCGTTTGCGATGCCGTTTTCATGTAGAATATTTTTTCCCATTCCACTCAAAATCGAAAAAAAAGTTAAGAAACATTTATTAATAACTAGCTGTTATATACCCAGGCGTTGCTCAGGATTAAAACACTTTCATGTGCAAATATTTTGATGCAAAACTACTTTTGTATAAAAAAATTAAATACCCAAAATTCTTTTAAACAACGTAAT
>BGPR01039328.1:0-14347 GCA_013235015.1 Araneus ventricosus
GTGTGTGTCTCTGTGTGTGTGTCTGTGTGTGTCTCTGTGTGTCTGTGTGTTGATTCTCTACAGGACAGATTGTTAGTGTCAGAGCTACGAAATTTGTCATGAACATTCTTTGGAGGGTGGGAATGTGCACCTCGAAGCCGTTTTCTTGAACTTTTAATTAGAATTTTAATTAATTAAAAAATAAGCGAAATTTTCGCGTTTTTCCTTAATAACTTCCGAAAATATTACATCACAAAAGACATTTTTACACCATATGAAAGTGCAAAAAATTACCTTTTCAATGACATCAATTAAGTTGCCGTACATTTTTTCTAATTTTAATAACCATTTAAAAATATTTTTTGGTATAATTTATAACAATACTTTTCATTGTTGCAACGCATTTCAAACCGTTTTCAGTGTTTCAACAAATATTTAATTGCTCGTTTCTCTACCATTGTTGAAAGCTAAGAAATTATCTTACTGGATTTTACTTTCTTCTTTTATTTTATTAATTTTTCTGTGAAACCTGTAAAGGAAGTCCTCAAGATAGCAAGTAATCCAGTAAACTGAAAGTTTATGTTTTAATTCTTTTTATCAGAGCGTTTTAAGCCAACTAGCATGCTTCTGGAAGTAAAATTCGCCGTGCCAATGTAATTTTGAAATTAACTGCGTATTTTACGTTAATGTATACAAGTAACAGAAAAAGAGTGCAAGGCTACTAAATGAACACGGGTTAAATGTCTACAGCAATTAGAAGATTAAAATTACTTTTTAAGTGTACTATGAATATAAAATTATTTATAAATCATTCAGTTGAAATTTTATTTCTGGCGATCAAGTTGGTCGCCGAAGGCGGCTAGTTTATGATAAACGTATTTTTTTAAAACAAAGAGTGATGATGGTAGGGTATTATTTGCAGCATAAAGAAGTATTTTATTCACTATTTATAAGGAAACCGAAACTGAGCTTCTGGGTTTCTAGAGATGCTTATTGTTTCAAGTGTAAAGCATTGTTTGTATTTCAAACCTTGTACAATAAAAAATCTATTGATTTGTTTTATTGATTTTATAACGCATTAAGTAAGTTATACCATATAAAAATTTGAAAAAAATTGAAATTGCAGTTATTCTTCGTACATAACTTTTTAGTAATTTCTGTTTTAAATATGTTTGATACTTTAGTGATATCTGTATTTTTAATTGTTGTTGATATTTTCCATTTCTCAGCAATTATCAGCTTTATATTTCAAATGGTTGTGCTTGCTTCTTGTAAATACAGTGGTACCTCCCTTAACGGACACTCCCGAATAGCGGACACTTCTAATTAACGGACATTTTTACGAGTCCCAGTCCTTTTATATAGGACAATCCATGTTATTCCCTCTGGATAGCGGACACTCCGAATTGCGGAGAGGTATTTTTGAAAAACTTTCAATTATTTTGGCAAACATTTCAAAATTATTCTAACAAGCAAGCTAAAAATATGTTTATGCGTCATTATAACGAACTTTTCCAGACTCCTCCCTTCCGTGCTTGACACAATGAAATTCGATCCTAATATGCTCACAATGGCATTCTTCAGACCCCTCACCCTTTCTTTCTTTCTATTCTTCCAAAACTCCCCGTCTTTCTTGGAATTTAGAGGCGCGAAAACTGTTCTGGGGGGCTTGGTCGTTGGTCACTGGCGAGGCTAAAACTTTACTTGTCTATTCAGTTTAGTGCGACAGTGCAAACTGATTCAGATCGTGTTAAAATGGCGTCGAAAAGGAAGAGATTGAATTTGAAAGAAAAATTGACGTTTTGGAAGTTGCTGAAAAGGAAAAGCTGAGCGTTCGTAGCCTTGCCGAATGTTTCCACGTTGGTATAACGCAGATTAGTGAACTTTTGAAGGATAAAGAAGGAATTCGAAAAATGTGGGTCCTGAATTCGAACGAAAATTTGAAGTTTCGCAAGGCAGAAACAAGCGAAATTGACGAAGTGTTGATGAAATGGTTCCGTTCTACTCGTGCAGAGAACATTCCTGTAAGTGGTGTTTTGCTCCAAGAAAAAGCCAGAGAACTCGGTGAAAGTTTGGGATTAGAAACTTTTAAGGCCTCAAATGGATGGCTGGAAAAATTCCGGACACGTCACAACATATCTTTTAAACAGATTTGTGGCGAAGAAAAATCTGTAAATCCAAACGAAGTAACAGATTGGATTGGAAGGCTTAAATCTTTGCTTAAAGGGTACGATGACAAAGACATTTTCAATGCCGATGAGACTGGCGTCTTTTAACGCGTCCTTCCGGTCTAGACCTTATTTTTTAAGTGTAAAATATGTAGTGGCGGGAAAATTTCAAAAGAGCGGCTCACTCACTCTTTTGCTGTGTTGCAACATGCTGGGAGACTTCGAAACTCCAGTTGTTATTGGAAACGCTGAGAAGCCTAGATGTTTCAAGAACATTGATGTACGAAAACTTAGTGTTTCGTGGAAGTCAAATAAGAATGCGTGGATGACCACTGAGATAATGAGCGATTGGTTGGTGGAGTTAGACAACAAAATGAAAAAAAAAAACCAAAGAGAAAAATCATTCTGTTCATGGACAATGCTACTTCCCATCCTGATGATTTAAAGCTCAAAAATATTAATTTAGTTTTCTTGCCTCCTAACACCACTTCGATGCTACAGCCACTTGATTAGGGAATTATCCGCAGCTTTAAATTAGGATACAGAGAGCTGCTTCTGAGACATGTGCTTTCATATATTTCCTCCTGCAAATCCAGCTAAGAGTTGGCAAAATCGTTATCTGGTTTGGATGCAATTTCCTGGTACGTCAGCCCTTAAAAAGGTGGAACCTGGGTGCGTTCTAAAATGTTTTAAGGCGGGATTTTTAAGTACAAGCGAAGTGGCAACTGACAGTACTGCTGAGAAAAACGAAAACGAACTTGCGGATCTAGAAGCCAATTTGGATTCAAATGTCAGCGTTGAAGAGTATGTCAAGATCGACGACAATTTATCCATTGAGGAAGAAAACCTGCATGTTTCCAATTTCATTCATCGGGACACCACTGAAGCACTGGCCCTTTCCGAGGATGATGATGGTGAATCGCCAATGGAAGACTGCAAAATCAAAGATTATTCGGAAGCACTGAAATACAGCGAACAATTTAAAAAGTTCTTTCTGAAAATGAAGATTCCGAGGGACTAGCAAAGCCAAATCCTTTGAAGATTCACCTTGAATAACAAGTTTGCTGTGTATAAAAGAGAAATCAAACTTTGTCAACATTTTTTTTCCCAGTAGTAATTAAAATACTATGCAATGTATTTTGGGATTATTTAATGCAAGATAAAAGGATTAGCACACAATTAAAAGGTAAAGTAGTAAATAGTTATTTTTTTCTTACCTAATTATTTTTTCCTTTTTAATTATAATTGCAGGCTTAATTTTCAATCAAATATCAAACAGAAGTGCAAAAACTTTTTTAATGAAAAGGTTGTTCTCCCCAATAGCGGACACCTCCTAATAACGGACAAAACTTTTGGGCCCGTGACTCTCCGCTTTTCGGAGGTACCACTGTATAAATACGACGATCTGCGAGATATTAGGTTTATTTAGCAAATCTGACTATATTCAAGACATTTTTATGCAAACCAGTTTTTAAATTTTCTTAGCTTATTTTTGTCTGCATATTTGGATAGAACATTATACAGGGTGATCACATTTCAAAAATTAATAAAAAACTTATAATGTTACAAGTAAGGTTTTTTTTAAAAAAAATGAGAGGGCATTTTAAAAAGCTTTTTTCAGATAGATAACGAGCCATTACGGTGGTCTAGAGGGTCTTAAATTATTGGGCATCCCCTTTTGGAGAGCCATTATCTGCGAAACATATAAAGCTAAAAGAAAAATAAAAGCATGTATTTGTAAGCAATGTTACGTTATTTAATTTGTTAAATCAATTGTAATTCTAAAACTGAATAGTTTTTGAGATAATCAAGAAAAACTAAAGAAGGAAACCAAAAAACGCTCATTGGCTTCTGCTGATCGGTAGCCATTGTGTATGGAAATCTATCGCTGTAGTAATTTAGAACGCCGTAATGGCACGCCAACTATTTGAAAAAAAATTTTATTTGCTATTTCAATAAAAAAAACCGTAGTTGTAACATTATTAGTTTTTTTTATTAAGTTTTGAAGAGGGTTCAAAAGTTTATGACCACCTTGTAACATAACATGCAAATACATAAGAAATTTGTAAGCTCATTGATTTGTGAAATATTTGGAACATTTACTTATGTTGTGGCATATTTAAAGCATTTCTTAAAATACATATAAGCATACCGTTTTGTTGAAATTTTCGCGTTTGCGCCTAGAAAAACTCCCCTATTTAAATTACTATTAAACATTTAAAATTTCTTGGAGTTGTAAAGTGTTCTCATCACGTTATAAAAGAATTTCATTCCTCATAAAGATGCGTATCAGGCATTTTTCATTTAAATTTCTTATCGTATTTTCTTTCGTAGTTTTATCCTCTGCCGGGATATTGTTCATTATGACCGCTCAAGTTCATGTTAAGTAAAAGGGTTAATGTTCTTCACTAGCATTATCATTTTTTTTCTGATTCTGACTGTTTCCTTATTGATAAAATATGTCACTTTTTTATACAGACAATTCAATAAACTCCGGTAAATAAAGATAATATTGTTATTTAATCATGCATGAACTTGCAAACTGTATGTGAAGTCCTCTTTATTTCATTAAAGAAAAATTTAACCTGATAACGTGGGTTTTACTGGCCATGCCTAAGGTCATTCTGGAATAACGAGCTGAAAACTTGGATTGTTTTTCAAAATCAAATATATTACGGTGATAATCTAGGAGAAAATTATTGGAGGGGATTTATATCACTCAATTTGGGCTTAGAGCATCGGAGTTAATTAAGGGAAAAATCAAAAACTAGGACTCGGACAATCGTTTTCTTCCTGTATTTATTTAATTTTTATTACAATTTCGCATCAATACTTGTCCAATTAATAAACTGTTGGTTTACTGAGCATATTCTATTACTCTTGTTATAGGCGATTTTTCAGATAAATATGAATCATTATTCATAATCGCTACTAATAATAAAGAAGAATGTGTGTGTGTTGGCGCTCTACAGTTCAGAACGCTAGGCTCAGCTTCAAAATTTGGCACAAACATACTTGGAAGGGTGGAAATATTCACCTCGGGGCAGTTTTCCAAAAAAATTAATTAGAATTTTAATTAATTAAAAAATAATATAAATTTTGGCGTTTTTCCATAATAACGTCCGAAAATATTACAGCACAAAAATTATTTTTACACCATCTGAAAATTTAAACAATTAATTTTTCAATGATATCAATTAAGCTGTCGTATGATTTTTTTCTCTAATTTTAATAAATTTTTAAAATATTTTTTGGCGTAATTTACATCAATACTTTTCATTGTTGCAAAGCATTTCAAACAGTTTTCATTGTTTAAAAATTATTTAATTGCATGCTTCTCTTCCATTGTTGAAATGAAAAAATCCAGTGAATTGAACGATTAACGTTTCTATGTTTTAATTCTTTTTATCAGCGTGTTTTAAGCCAATCAGCATGCTGCTGGACGTAAAATGTGCCGCGTCAATTTAATGTTGAAATCAAATGTGTATTTTACGTTAATATAGATTTATTACGCAAGGCTACGGAAAGAACGCGGGATAAATGTCTATAGCAATTTGAAGTTTGCTGTTTAAGGCAGCCATGAATATAAAATTATGCATAAGAGATTCAGTTGAAATTTTATTTCCATCGATCAAGCTTGTCGCCGATGGCGGCTAGTGGTAAATAAAAATAAAGTATGTTTTTATACCCAAGTTTTTGGTTTAACTGGAAATAGGCCGCTGATGTTAATACGCTCATGAAGTCTAATCTTGTTTACACAGATGACTTTCTTTTATAATTACAAGCTTTGCAGCTATCAAAACAGCTAATTTAATACTGTTAAAATGCAAAAAAGTAGCTCTTCACGTTTAATGTAGGAACTTCTGTATAATAAGAGTTAAAAGACAACTTCAGAAGGGGAAGTGAAGGTGTATTTCAAATCCTGAGAAATATATTTCCCATCATTTCACGTTAACGAGTAGACGAGCAGCAAACTTTTTTTTAAAGCGATTTCAAAATATATTAACTCCGAGTTATCTGGACGAGTTGTGACAGGTTGGGACTTCAGGTTATTTTTGTTATTAGACAGCTGGAATGAACTGAATATTTGCATCTATTTTTGTTTCCTATGCATGTATGTGCTAACTATTCCTTTCTTACGTTTTTGAGAGAAGCTTTACTTCTTCTTTAACCCAGACATGGAAATTAAGATAGAATTTCTTATCTTCCCTTATTTAATTTTGTTTTGAGTAAGATCCCTTTCCAAAATCAAAATGAATTTAAAAATTCATGCTAAACTTGAATCCTTACTTAACCGCATTCTAGATAAGCTATGAAAAAATCTCCTGAAGCACAACATAAAAAACTCATTCGAATTTGCTTTATATATTTACTAGCCGCCTTCGGCGACCAGCTGGTTTGCCCGTTCAAATTACTTTTTATTTTTGTATTTTATATTAACTATAAAATTATCCGTCGCAGTTTCAGCCGCGATAAATCAGGAAAGAGGAGCAAAAAACTGAATATTTCATTGTATTTGACATATAATAAAATATTGGAAGACGTAAATTTTAAAATGCCAGCGATACAATTCTGTATGATGCATCGCAGCAATGTCCTGTAGAGGGTCAACACATACATTCTCCTTTATTATTAAGTAGAGATATTTTCTTTCCGTACGAATCAATCAATAAATTTTTTGATACTTTGCCAATGTAAAATTAAAAAATTCTCAAAAAAAATTAAAAATGAGAAAAGATGCATAAAATAAAAAATAAAAAAATAAAATGTAGGCATTTTATCTCAGTATCTTTCAGATTATACTTTCAAGATATATTGAAGGTACAGTCTATTAAAAATTTAAATTCATATTTTAGAAACACCGTAGAATAAAAGTTGTTTGGATATTGCGTTAAATATCCTTGAAGCTTCACTGCGTATTTGCCAAAAAGAAAACTTTCAATTTCAGGAAATTCGATATTTCGTATTTTCATATTTGCCAGTTGTAATAAATGAACATCGTCATTAGACTGCATACATTTTGATAGATGGGATATTCCATTAACTATTGGACAATGCTAACTGTATAATTACATAAAATTTATTAATGATCCTTTATAATGCATTTCATCGAAGAAAAAGATCTCTGATAGCATTTACTTTGGCTACACGAGCAAAAAAGAAGCAGTAAGTTGCCTTTTTTTGGACAGAGGATTAACTGGTTTTTCTTTACTTTTGGTTTTGAACAGGTTCCAACATTCTTGGAATGATTTCTATCAGAAGGGGGATTTGTTGCGCATATCTAAAAGGATTATTGAACATCAAAAACAACTTTACTGATATTAAATCTTAAAATGTTAATATGTTTTCAGCCTTATTTTATTTCTTGATGACTTAGGGCAGACTTTTATTGAAATATTTAACACCAATATTTCAGAACAGGTATTTTAATGAATTTTCGTTTGGCTATTTTAATAGCTTTCAAGAGAACATTTTGATGAGAATATAATTTCATATCAATATCAATAAAATGATTTTATGCAAATATTTACCGAACAGTTAATTAAAATTGGAGAATAAAAAAAATAATGATTTAATACTAAATAGCATATGAAAAATATTACTTTAAAGCCAATAATAGCAACATCTATTCAAATTTAAAGCAGAATATCTGGCTCTAAATCGCAATCTGTATGTTAAATTTTCAAATAAGGTTTTTGAATTTTTTTCCTTCGTTAATAATAATCTTTCTGCTAATCAGGAAATATTGCATACATTTTTTTAGTTTCTTTAATAAATGTGTTGCATATTTTTATTTATTCCATTTAAAAAGCCTATAACAATGAAGAACGCTTTTCACTAAGATCTATACTAACACAACTTTTCAGCATATTTATCTCATATTTATGGATTTTATTTTAAAGCCTTAAAAAATAATACTTCTCTTTGCTTAAAACCTCATATAAGAGCAGGTAAATGCGTATGTGTGGGAGGAATAAGTGTTATGCTTTTGATATTCAATCCTACAGGCTAAGATATTGTTAGAAATAAAAAAGTTCTCACTAACTTTCTTTTGTTCTCCAATTTGCATTTCCGATATCGTATGATGTATTGAATTCTTACTCTTGATTTTGAATGAAAAAAAAATGTTTACCACCCAATACCCCCATTGGAGGGAATTATCACAAAGGACAACTATCAAAATTAGTGCACAAATGGATGTTGAAAAGTACAAACTGATGTTAAAAAAGAATATTTAAAATATATCAATACGCTGATTTTGATTTGAAGAAATGTTATTCACATAAAAAAAAAAACTTTATGTAAAATTTAATTTCTAGAAACGTGCTCTCTTTTTTTAAAAAAAGTATTGTTAGGAATTAAAGTATCTTAAGATATGTGGCTTTGTGCACTAATTTACAATTAAATATTAGCAAAAGAATTTAACTAGGATTAGTTTCATTGGAAACCAGTTTTACAGAACTTCAATATTTCGTAAGAATCAGCTATTTTTTTCAACTTTCCAAAGCAATTACAATCATTAAAGCACCAAGAAAAAGTATTTAAACTACTAGTTAGTTCTCGCGAATTAAAAAAATTATCACACGATTTCCCATAGGGTGGAATGGAGTGTAAAAAAATTTCTACTCCTCCATCCCATTACCATTTTTGTAAAAAAGTAAGTGCATTAATACAGCTTCATACATACCTCATTTTTTGTGTAATATTAATGTAACGACGACAAAAAAATATTTTACTCTTTCTAGATGCATAATAAACATGAATATTTTTTGCCATAAAGTTTAAAAACCAATATATACATTCGTGCATTTTTAAAGTGCATATCATGCAAATGGAAAAAATTCTAAAAATCTACTACCTATTTACCCCTTACATCCATTTACCCCCACTTACCCTATCTGGTCTTTTTCCTAACAAACTTTAAAAAAATTCTCAGTTACTATCATAAAGACTTCACGAGAAGAGCAAAGTTACAGATGATGTAAAATTAACAATAAATATAGTCAACAGACATGAATAACTAGCATTAACATGACTTCAGAAACGGAAAGACATCGATCTATAAACAGGATGTATCGTCGGAAAATCGGCTGGCAATACAACTGTTCGTAGCCATTTATTTCAGTTTTATGCAAGGCCTACAGAAGCTGACGATAAAACTAGAATTTAGATAAAGGGCGCCGTAGTGACTATTTTAGGGGATCTGCAAAACAGAAATGCAGCTGTTAAATAAATTATTCATCGAACTGGATAGATTTGATCTACCACAAGGAAAGTGAAAAATATGTGCATATAAATAGAAGTGGTTGTTTCGGCTATTTGTTTTCGAGAAACGGAAACGATACTTCTTTAAACATAATTCTATACGTCAGTGTTTCTCAACCTTTTAGTACTTGTGACCCAATTTTCAATCATAATTTTCATACAATAACAATGTAATTTTGGTATTTTGACGCTAAAGTTACGCTACAACTTTAATTACAAACCTAAAAAATTACCAAGAATAAGTAAATCTAATTGATATTTGACAACACCGATCCGCTGCATTGTCAAAACCAGGTTTGCTCTCTCTTATTATCTTTTAGTCTCTATTGCTCTGTCTTACATCCACTATATCGGACATTCTCGTGGCTTCGCTAGAAGTCCGTCGAGAGAAGTCACTAATAATTATTCAACTTGTTTTTATTTTAAAATTGATAAGTTAATTATTAAATACATTTTGCAGTACTTATACAATACTACAGTGAAACCTCTTCGAACGGCCACCCCTCTTAACGGCCAATTTTTCGTGGCACGGATTTTTCGGCCTATAGACCTAATGTTAAAATAACCCCTAGCAACGGCCACCCAACCCCTCTGAACGGCCGCCGGGTGGGTTCGCCCATCTCATTTAACAAACGCATCGGCTAGAGATTTACTTTTTAAACTGAAAAACGAACTTGAAAAAATGGAGAAGGGTAATAGGGAAAGAGAATATTTTAGAAAGAGAGTATTATAGAGAATTTTCCGAGAAGGGTAAAAACTTTACAGTCACAATTTGTATCCTTTTCACAAAAAATGTAAAAAATTATTAAATAAAGTACTATTTTCTCTTTAGATAAGTCTCAAACTTCATTTTAAATAAGAAATATGTGTCAGACTTGTTTATATTATGTATTATAGCAATTTTCTTGTAATTGTAACGAAAACTCTTCATAGCGGCCACCCCGTCTGAGCGGCCAATTTTTCTCGGAACGGAGGGGTGGCCGCTCAGAGAGGTTTCACTGTATTTATAGGTGTATTATATCAGCGTAAATGTGTACTTTAATTTTTATTATGTCAGAATGTATTTTATTTTACTTTCCTTTCAGTAAAATAATCAATTTTTTTAAAGAACATTTTCTGTTCGATATGCTCGCGCCCCCATTCAGTGTCATTACGCCCCCCCCCCGAGGGGAGCGCTCCCGCAGATTGAGAATCGCTGCTGTACGTTAAAGGTGAGCAATCTTAAGTAACAATTTTAACTTTTTATAGGAGAGCCAAAAGAAATTCCAAATCGCAATGTAATTGCAATGAGCAATTTATTTTTTGAAAAAATTATCTTTTGTTCTTTTCGACTTACGGCTACGACTCTTTGAGCATCCAAAGGTCTGGTAGTGGCAATGCAAATACGATATAAAGATTAAAATCGGTATATTTGCACTTAACATAGTTTACCTTTGAAGTACAGAATTAAAGGTTAAAAAAATATTAAACATGGCATAGTGATATTAATTTCAATTTTTTATTGTTCCAGTAAGTTTTTAATTCGTATTCTCAGTGATGGTTGTTATAACTATGATTCTTTTTATTAGTACGTTTTTAGTTCTTATGTGTTTTGAAAAAACATTGTATGACTTTTTTGTGAGTTATACAAATACTATATATCTATTCTCATATTTTCAATTAATTCTGATTGTCGTAAATTATATTGTTGAAGGCTCTAAAAGAAAAATTTCTGGCTAATAAATACAGCTGTTGTATATAAGTTAAAAGTTATTTTTGAATATTTTTAAAATCAAAAATAGTTTTGGCACCTTTTTTGCGAGTGATATCCCCTCTCCTTCACATTTAAAATACAAGTTATTCAAAAGTTAATTAAAATAGTTGCCTTAAAATATTTATGCTAAATATTCATTGGAAATCTAGCTAAGTCATGATTAAATAAAATCTAAATTAAAGTCCCAGGATTACACGATTTAATCCCAACAAAACTACTTTGGCCATTATGTTGTCCTTGTTGGTATCCGCAACATCAGAGAAGCTTCGAATGTTTATTGATGGTAAATAAAATATTATTGACACACTTTTGTTGAAAAAACACATTTTCTTTTCACAACAGAACACAAAACAACTTGTATTTTGATTCGTTTTTGGTAGATAAATTTGTTGCCGTTTTCCACTGAGAAACAATTGTATTTAACAGTCGAATGTCTCCTCTCACCACCACTATGAATTGGTGAAAGAAAGAAAATATCTTTATACACAATTAAATTAGTTGTCTGTTTGTTGTTTACAATACCGAAATTAATTAGCTATTTGAAACGGCGGCGTGAGCACCTACTGTTGGTATTTCTTGCATTGGTTAGACCAGACAGAACCGAATTAGTATTAGTTAGATTAACATTGTGTTTTGAAGCTACACTAGAGCTATTTTTGGATCGACATTTCAAAATTACAATATCGATCCAAAAATAGCCCCTGGTAATTTTGAACCTTTGTCAGATGACACGGAAGGTATTTGATCCAGCAACTCTCTCTCCAAATTTTCTTAAAGGTATTCATTTGATCCTCGACGGAACTCTAAATGAATCCTAAGAATGCATCTCAACTCGAGACCAGAATAAATCTACAAGGTTGCATATTATTAGTTTCATTCATTGCTAGTTAAGAAATTCGAAACCATTCATTTATTCAACTGGTAATTTATGGATTTTATAAGAATAAAAGCTTAATGCATCACCACAAATACAATACATATTGTGCGTATGACATTCTAAGTCTAAAAAACTGACTATGTTAAGAAATACCGGATTCATCCAGGAAATGACCAAGAAATTAAACTATGAAAATAAAAAAAAAGTCGAATAGACTTCAGATAGAAATTTAAAGAATAAATATATGTTTCAAATGAGAAAAGAACTATTTAGATATTTTCGTTTGTAATACCTCTTGAAGAGCATTACGTAATTCTAATACTGATGATCAACTGTGACTCATACTATATTCTGTTCGTTTCAAAAACCCGAGAGTAGCGATTTTGGATGATTTTACTACTGAAAGGGGTGACAGGCAATGAGCAAGCGCTTTTTCTTGTTAATCGTAAACGACTTAACAATTTTTTGACCTTCGCTTGATTAGGCGTATTTCTTTTTTAAATATTTATTGCAAATCCATAAATGAAAATAAAATGATTTTATATACTGCTAAATAAAATGGAAACATCTCACCTTCCAATTTTCACTTTATCCCTATTTTAGAGAAATCAACTCTGCCTGGCGCATGCGTAAAAGCAAGGAGGGTTTCTGTATGTGAGAATGATTAGTGTGTGTTACTGCAAACGCATACACAGGAGAGTTTGTATTATTCTGGATCATTGAACTGCAATAACTTTTGAGTCGTTGCAGATATTGCAATAAACCTTTTTTATTCAAAAGAGCATGGTAAAGGAATTAAATGAATTAAGTTTTCAAAATGAGAACTTTCATAGGTAACAAAATAGCGCAGCTTAGTAAAAAACCCGAGAGTAGCGATTTTGAAATGTTCTTTATTCTCTTACCTTGAAATGTTCTTGAACAAAAGTAAAATCTTCCAATTTTTTTATAAAATCTTCTACATTACATTAGAAAGCTTACGTCGATTTTTTTAATGTTGAAGACATTTTATGTAACATAGTGTTGCAACTTTCACCACATGAACAACAATTTAAAAAATTTCTTTTGATTGAATAGGTTATTTGGAAGCTATTGGAAGGTGGAAATGACGTTAAACAATTTTCTTCTATGCCCTCTCTCATTGCACGCGTTCGTAGTGACATATAGTGAGGCTCAGCAAAGTTTCTTTAGTTCAGAGTTACAGGTAAATTAAAACTCACCCTGTATTATCAGATATCAAAACAACAAAATGTACAAATTCATGCATGGATTTCTAGAGATTTTATATGTTTGAAAGGGTTGTAGATAAAAAGATTAAATTATTTTGTTCACAACTAGTACGATGTTGAATTTCTGTTGTGAATTTTTATTGTTTATTTGCTGGTATAATCATTCCTTTATATAGTTTTCCATTTTCGATCTATTTCTACTACCAGTAGTTTTAGCTTTAACGGTGCTGGTACTTTAATTTCGTGACAAATATCACTTATATCGCAAAAGTTGTATGAAACTACAATATTTGTATTCAACAACGCACGGACTCTTTTAAAACTTAGCCATGGGATATTTGCTTCAGTGCTCATTTATTCAGATAATCTTAGTACAATTACTTCTTTAGTATTGTTTGGATTATAATGACAACCAAAATTTGACGTTGCATGCCGAAATATATCTCTGCTCCCTAAAATTTCACCAAAAGAAACTAGAATAACAAATGTAGGCAGTGTTTCCGAAATCATAAGTCTAGCTTTTCGTTGGTTTTATTATTCGCCAAAATATAATTCTCTTATGCGTGTAAGGCAATATTATCTTAAAAGATTTTCGGAGAACAAGCAAGAAAGTTCTGGTAATGCATGTATGGTATGTGATTAGGATGCATTAGCACGAATAGTCTGGAAATATGTTTTAGTTCTATGCTGCATTGTAAAGCTGTTGGTATAAAACAAAATATTTATATAAATAACCTTTCAGACCCTAAGAGCTCCAAACACTTTAGCAGATTTGAGAGAAAATTAAATAAATAAGTAGTAACATTGAATGTCAACACTTCATTGATTATTGCTAATTTCAACCATAGAACATTCTACCCATAAAATATGTTATTTTAACAGTTAAGAGCTTAACAGTTTCATTTCTATGGATTGTAAAAACGAAGGATTACGAAGTAAAATAACGTAAAAAAGCCAAATTTTTCTCATGTTTTCCAAACTTAGCAAATATTTGTTATCTTCAATGAATTCTCATTGAATTTTTTTTTTACTGTTTATGAGTTTATGAGCGTCTCTTTCTTATGGAAAATCCGAAACA
>BGPR01039329.1:0-14347 GCA_013235015.1 Araneus ventricosus
TAAAACAAAATGATTGTGTAAACATTATTACTCAAATGAACATTTTGTAAATATTTTTTCGGACATATTATTCAATGTTGATTAATATACTGTTACGGTATCATTGTGCTGCCATCTGTCGACTGTGAGAATAAGTTCACCTTAAAATACTGAATAACACTGATGAATGTAGAAATTAAATATTGTATGCATTGTTTTCATATTATTTGTGAAAATTTAGTATCTCGGAAATACTGATACATACAATACAATACTTTGTTACGGTATTCGGTGTTCCTATTATATAACATTGTGCAAATATTATATGATGTTTCTGTGCTACTGGGGTAGCAGTGGATCTTTGATAACTGCAAAGAATTGTTCAATTATCCTTGCCCAGATAGCAATTTTAGTTTGCAGCAATCTTGCTCTGCAAAATCTGCAAGCTTGCAACAAATTTGACATGACAAGAGTGCAAGCTTGAAACAAGCTTGCAGCACGTTAACGTCAGCTTCGAAGTCACCACGCGACGAACTTGCAGCAAGCTTGTCACGTCAAACTCATTGGAAACTATAGCAAAAACAGAATACGAACACAACCCGGATTAGAACTCGCGACCTACCGCTTCCTAAGCTGAAGCTCTAACCACTCGACCAGTTAAACTCTGAGAGTAGAAGATAGATTTCTCTAATACATCGTTCGATTCGATTCGTATACGATTTATTTTAAACTGTTTTCTTGATTTCATTAGTGTTTTGAGTTGAGAATATAACTTGAAGTCAAAGAGAGAGCGATTTTCGCTAATAACTACGTTCTGCTAGTAGAATAAATTATGAAATTAGAGTTCAAAAGTAATTACTTTAAAATGGGACGAAATGTATAAGTTATTATTTTTCAACAAACATTGACTATTTTTTAGGTTTAATTTTGTTTATAAACGTTAAAGTTTCAACATTGTAAGAAAAAGGCGATAAAGTTTTCTTTAAAGTGCGAGTTATAGTAAAAAGATGGAAAATATTTCAAAAATTTTTTTTTATAAAAAAGTTAGTTTTTTGACAAATTATCATGGATTTATTGAATTAATAAAAAGAAGGACGGTCTAGGAGATGCTATTAAAAATCGAATGTTTTTTAAAACAGAGAAAGATCTTTCTCTCTTTTAGTGTGCTCTATCACCTTTGCAGCAAACTTGTTTTGTAATCGTGCTGTGAACCTGTCATGCGCATTCACAGCAAGCTTGTATTGCAAAGAGGGGTGGCGCTAGTTGTCTATTTTGGCCGTGGCGAACTTGTGGCAAACACGTTTTGCAAGCGAGGGTGGCGATTCTACATTGTTAGTTTGCAGCAGTTTCCGCCTCAAGTTTGACGCGTCAAATTTGCCATGACAAAATAATATCAAGTAAAAATCAAACTTGCTGCAAACGTACGTGCTATCTGGGTGATGATGATTAAAAGATATTTTATTGTACGGAGCTCATCAAGATTGGGAACTTGATATTTAATTAGAAAGAAATATGAGCTGACTAGCTGATTTTATTACTGAACGCTTCAGTAAATATATTATTTCCAACAAATTAAATGACATTCATGGGAAGTCCTAACCACATAATAGAAATCAAAAGCGTCTCAAAATACTGAAGATTCTCGCGAAGTTTCATTAAATTTACTAACGGAATTTTAAATATTTAACAGAAATGTTAATTAAGAATTATAATAAGTAATTAAAATTAATAATTAAAATTATTATCAATATAGTTAATTATCTAATTATAAGTATCAATCAAAATTATTCATTAAAATTATTATCAATATACTTAATTAATCATCTAATTAAAAATTATTCAGTTTATCCAGTGGAAATGAAAGGATTGATGGATGGCTCCGATGAATTATCAGTGCATTTCAAAAATAACATAAGGTTGTACCAGTGCTTCAATGGATGCACAGATTGTACCGTCTACAGGGAGAGGAGCCTATTGCTTCAGAATTCATGGCCAAATTTATCACAGGACCTCTCATATACACCCAGCTGAAGCAGGAGGTGAAAACACTAATACAACACACTTCAACAATATTATAACACACATTAGGCATGTGTCACGCGACCTCAGGTATTATTCGATTTAGCCCGTGCAACGCCGGGCCAAACAGCTAGTACTTAATTAATCATCTAATTAAAAATTACAATGTTATTAATTATGATTCATAATTATTTTAAAATATAAGTTCAATAATAAAGACGTTATTATTAATGTAATTATGGTCAATAAATCAATTTACGTTTCGGACGCGGACCGAATCCTCAGATCCGGATCCGTGGATCCGAGTCCACGAAAGGCACGAATCCGACGCATCACTACAGTGCTGGCAGCTTCGTTCAACCGTTTTCCGAGAGAACCGGTTTACCTCGTCTTCATCCGCGGTGTTGTATCCATCCGCGCTGTTTCTGTATTCATCCGCGCTCGTGGTGAACCGCCACTCCACAGGTAGCCCCCCATCAACGACAGCGGGATATTACGCATACCTTGGATTGAAACCTACTCGTCGTCCAGAACGAGTTACAGTTTCAGGTCGGGTAGTACTTGCGGGTGTCTCTGTTGTTCTGTCCTCTTGCAAGTTCTCATATGGTGTTGGGGACTCTGATGCAGGAAGTAGAGTGGAGTCACAGTCACGCAAAACATAGGCTGGTTTCACACGGTCAATATTCGCTGTGAGCTCTTTCCCATTTTTGTTCATCTTGAAAATTTTTTCGTTTCTGTAAAGCAGGGCCGTACCGAGGTGATCTGCGCCCTTGGCGGAACTGGCAAAGCTGCGCCCCCCCCCCCTTACGTGACACATTTTCATTAATTTTTTATCCCTTCGATAAAACCCGTACCTTGAAAAAACTACATTCCTGCAAATATTTTTATACACAAATTTAGCATATTTTATGATTTATTTAAATAGGTTTAATAAAAATTACGTATTCTTAAAAAATACTTTAATGAACAATATTCATGAAAAACACTGTACACAACAAAATAAATGTATCATCAAATAAATTACAAATTGCATATATTTAATATGATGCTCAAGATGATTTGAAAAACCAAAAGAAATAATCCTGAAGCTGAAACTAAATTTCCAAAAAAAGTTTCAAGAAAAATGTTAAAAATATCATTTATGAAAAAAAAAGATAACTACCAGAATTTTCTAAATAATAAATTTTGCGAAGATAATAAAAGTTCATTTTCATTTTTTCTTAGTCAAGATGTAAAAAAAAAAAAAACTAAAAACAAAAAAACAAGAATTGCAATAACTGCGAAATTAAAATGAAACTAAGAATCTGTAGTTCGATAGCAAAAGAAAAAACAAAATGCATATGTCAGTTATCTCACTATAATTGAAGAGAGAAAATATTATCAATAGTGGCGAAAGAGAAAATATTTCACTGTATAAAACTTAACAAATGAAATGAAAATCACTTTATTTAATGAGCTTGAGTTGAAAAATATACTTCAAAAAGTGTTTAAAAAAAAACTACGGGTAAGTGAAAAATCTACTTTGGAGCTAGAGTAGTTAAATGTATCAAAGAGAGCAAATTTCGTTCTCCATAATGTTAATAATGGTTAAAGATCATGTGATTAAATATCACAAAAAGCCATCACCCAGCCCTGCCTTGGCACCCGGGTCTACATTAAATGACCGACCGCCACGATTTCATCGGGCACTGTGGTCCCCGCATAATAGCCCCCATTACGAGCGGCTCATGCGACGATCCCCCATTTTACAGGGTAGGACACGTCATCGGAGAACCACACCTAAGAACCACACCACCATTACTGTATCCACAAAGGGAGCGAGAACCTGTTTACTTATCCTATCATCTCATCCGTGAACTTCGCCATGCTAGGATCATGTGATTAAATATGCGATTATATAAAAATAAGGAAATTAGTGATAATGTGATTAAATAAGGAGATTAGTGATAATGTGATTAAATAAGGAAATTAGTTCGTCATTTTAAAATTGAAAAGTATTGTTGCAAATCATACTTTTAAATTTCTTTAAATTAAAGAAAAAATCGCATAGTTATTAAATTGGTATCATTAAAAAGATTTTTTTTTTTGGAATTTTAAAATGACGCAGAAAGTCATGTTCGCCTTTTCAGGGGTGCAGTTGGCCCTGAGTTAATTTTAATGGACGATAACGCGAGGCCACATACAGCTCTTCTGGTCGACGAATTTCTAGAGAGTGAGGATATTCGCCGGATGGATTGGCCAGCCAGATCTCCAGACCTCAACCCTATAGAGCATGTCTGGGACGCTCTGGGGAGGGCAATTGCAACTCGCAACCCCCCTCCGAGAACCATACAGGAAATGAAAACAGCGTTGCTGAACGAGTGGGACCATTTGCCACAGGAAATGATTAACTGCCTTATTTCAAGTATGAAGTCACGCTGCAAAGCCTGTATATCTGTAAGAGGGGAACATACCCCCTATTAACCCATTTTTTTTTGTTTATTCCGTAACCGCTGTTTCATAACTTCAGACTCCAACGAGTGTTACGCACGATCATGCGTGTGTATTACAATTGTTGAATGGTTGTTTGTTTTGTATCGTATCAATGTATGTACATATCAAATTTCATTAAAATCGGACCAGTAGTTCTAGAGGTAATCGACGAAGTCTGCAAATTCTCTTAATTTCTTACACCAGTGTAATATGATTAAGTAAGTTTGATATGACTGATACCTGCAAGGCTGCGTGAGCGTTCCATTGGGCGCCCAGGCTAACGTGAAGTTGGCGTATCCTTTGAGCTCCCAGCTGTATTCATACTCGTACAGCAGTTTCGGAAGGAACTCGGACGTAAAGGCAATCAGGAACGCCTACAAACGAAAGAAAGAATTCAGTTCTTGCCTTAATACAACAGAAATGGAGTTATACATCACAAACGATGTTCAGCTTATGCTGTCTGATGTGCTAAAATTCCGAAATTTTGTGTATTTTTGAAGGCGAGATTTACCTCCAGGACACCGTGGCCCCTATGCAAATGAATAATTCGTTAAGGTTGTATATCATTAGTTAGATTATTTAAGATTATTAGTTAGATTTTTATTTACAAATCATAAAGCTACTTTTACACAAGAGCAACCGCTAGGCGCAGCAGGAGGCCACGTGACTACCATGAAGACCACCTAACCAATTGACACCTAACAGGAAGGGCACGCACATGCATAGAAGGGAAAAAAAGCTGGCAGCGACAATTAGTTGCCCCATCCATATTCCCACATTCCCTGATGCCTATGGGGTCACGTGGCTCCCAATTACGTCCAGCGATTGTACCGGTGTAGCTCAGTCGGAAATCCAAGCCCGAGACTCACGTTGCTGATGACGGCCAGATGAGCCAGGAGTTCTAGGATGCTGAACCAGATGCCGATGTTCTGGGCCCTCTCGGCGACCACCCTCCGAGTCTCGCAGACGAATTTCTGGGCGTCCAGGCGGATCTCCACCCAGTTGTTGAGCAGGGCGAACAGGGGAGCCAGGGGAAAGGCGGCCACGAAGATCGTGATGAAGCCGAACTGAAGCACTGCAAGGAAAAGACATGTTCCTCTTTAGAATACTGGCCTTAAGTAGGGCAAGATTATCCAGCCAAAGTAGGGATTGTCTCGAGGAATTTTTTTTTGTGGTACTTTCCTTTCAGGGTAATTTAATTATAACCTTTCATGTGATTTGCAAGGGTCGTTTACTCGGACTTATTCATATTAAAATCAAGTTTCTTTTAAATTTAAGAACATTTTTCTTAGAATTATTTTCGTGTTTTCAAATTCGCTTGCAAATCAGTGTGGTCCCTTTTTTGCAGTTGGCTGATTGAGTAATAAGTCCACAGCCCTGGCAAAATTTGTATCAGAGTATTTAGATTATATTGCAAAGTGTCGTAGTTTTTCTTTATCGTTTTGTTTAAAAGTACAAGGATGGATAAAAAAAGTTACAAGGGTAATAAAAAATTATTTATTAACATTAGATCGAAAACACAGAAGGGAATTAAGAGGCATACTTGCCGATCAATTTTCCACATAATCACCAAATCTATTTAGGCATTTATCTGAACGCAGGACCAACTTGTTTAATCCGGCTTGCTAGAAATCACGTCCCTGCCCATTGAGCCGGTTCACGCTGCTGCAGCTGTTTTTACATCACTGTCTGAAGAGAACCTTGTTTCGGATAAGTATTCCTTCAATTTCGGAAGAAGGAAATAGTCACTGGGCGATAGTGAAGCCATCCGACGCAAACGCCCTGGCATGTTGAGTGATGATGTCATCCTCCTGCATGACAATATCCATACTGCTCTCAACACTCAAGAATGGGGAACTTCAGCATTTTTTAAATAATTTTTCTATTATATCCATAGACAGTAAACTTGTTTGGTTAGAATTTACTACAATAATCTTATTTAAATAATTTAAAGATAACGTTAGGATAAATTTCCTTTGTTTGTTTTTGCGTAAAAGTTGATTAAATTGGATCACAAACAGTTGCCTAAATTGCAGGAGAGGTGTTAGAGTCTGCCCGACGGGAGGGCACGACCTGCTTTGCGGGGGAGAGGTCTAATGAAATTGGTCTCAAATTTTCGCCAGATCTTAATTTATCTACTAGTTGAATACCCCGTTTCGTGTACTGAGTACAAAAATTTTCCCGTACGGAGGCACAGCATCCCCGACAGAGGGCCCTGGCCCCCCGGTCCTCCCATTGGCGACTCCCCTACTAAATTGGGCTGTTTAAATCAATGCCTATTATCTTTAACTAGAGGAATAGCCCAGAAAGCAGTTAAAATTACTAGTAGTCCTCACAAATTGAAAATGGAATAATTCAAAGGATAAAAAATGCAGTCAAAGGACATTATAAACACATCAAATGTTGGTCTAATAAGGGGGAAAAGGCTACGAGGTTTTGTATTCAATCTGACGAAACAAAGGAAGAAGCAGAACTGATACAGTGTATAAAATGCCATATTTGGGTTCGTGCAACATGTGGTGGTGTGAATTTAAGAAACAAAAATGCTTTTGTTTGAATTGTGCTTAAAGAAATTGGCGGTCCAATCTGGGAAGCCCATTTTCTTAATTGGATAGATGACACAATTTTTAAGCCTTTTTTTTCATACTTTAAAGTGTATTTCATAAAAAGTTATTTACATTATTTTGAAGATAAATAAACTGCAAAAAAAATTCTACTACTTGTTTTTTGTTAAAATTATTTCTCTAACACTGTACATTAAAAAAAAAATGTCCAGGTAGTCCAGATTCGTCAACCTTCCTCTATTTTAAGACAGAGGAAAAATATTTCTCCCAGAGACTTCACGCAGAAGGAATGAAGTGTAACATCTCATAGTGACGTCAAGCAACAATGCAGATACCTTGTCATTTTGGTAATCGTAAACGAGCACGATTTTCACGTCACTGCAATAATATCTGTAATTGTTTCTTGAAGGAGAAAAGTTACTCATATTGCGAGCGTCGGTGGTATAACGGTTAGCATAGCTGCCTTCCAAGCAGTTGACCCGGGTTCGACTCCCGGCCGACGCAGAGGTATTTTTTATATACATAATATATATATTTTAATATTTCAGTTTATTAATTGTAAGTGTTACACAGGACATACAAATAATTGAAAAAAAAACCTGTGCCCCTAGAATTTAAACTAGTCATATTCTAGCTAATATGGTTTTTGTTTCTAGTGACGGCTTATCGTCAAAAATAAAAAATAAATAAATATTTATATAATAATAAATAAATAAAAATACAGCGCAGTGTTCTGCCCTCAACTTTCTCGTATACTCACACAACAATTCTCGTTTTGTGTTTAGTTTCTTAGTACAGTAAAGAAAACGTAGTAAGCATTTTAGACCTCTTCCGTGTGAGAGATTGGGTTTAAAATTCGAAATATACCTACGACTCTGAAATCAAGATTAAATAGCAAATTGTATTTATCTTGCTTGTTGTGTTTTTGAGTTTTCGTGTTCACATAAAGTTGAGATATGGTACAGTGTGAATCTATACTTATAAAAGGCAATGTTTGTGTGTGTGTGTCCGCGATGTCCAGACAAATCTATCGCACTTACAGCCATGAAATTTGGCACACGGGTAGTCGTAATGGTGACTGAATTCACCTCGAAGCCAGAATTTTAAAATTTAATCTAGAATTTTTTTATTTAATGTTTTGTGTTGTTTTGAGTGATTTTTTCGCACTAATTTCTCAATAGCAATGATTTGGATAATTGTACGAAAAAAAAAAAAATAGATACACCATCGGAAAGAGCAATCGATTTCCGTGAATGAGTCTAATGAAGTTTGTTTCGTACGTCAAACGTAATTTACTAAATTTTGAGAAATTTTTGAAAAATAGTCACTTTATGGTAATTTTCAGTTCAGATTTCTTAAAATTCTCCGACGTTCTAATAACGCTATCATTTTCAATTTTTTTCAGCTTATCACTGGAACGTTTCTGTCGGTTTTAAAACAAGAACGGTTAAAATATCTTTTTCCGTTTTTTTAAAATCATTTTTTTCCTGGTCACTTCAAAGAGATTTTTCTCTAGCGAGTATTCTCTCGCGGAAGTTTCTCCGGGGCCTTCCCAACATGTATTGTTGTAATTTCATTGGCTGACGGTACAGCGCGCAGGATATGTCATAACCTTCAACTGAATGACTTCTATTATTAGTTTCGGCAGTGTTTTAACGTGTTTATTGGTCTCGAATATTTTGCTTTCTGTATAATAATCATTTTCACGTTGCAATTTTTTAATATTGTTTCAGATTAACGTACTCTGTACTGTTTTTCTACAGTTAAAATGTCATTATCGCGAAGAAAAATAAGCGGGAAAATCAATAATATTTATCTTTTGTTTTGATTTTATTTTCAAAACTTTTTCGTGTCATTGCGGGTGTTTTTTTTCTTCTTTTTTTTTCTTTTCATTTTGTTGAAGTCTTGATTCCACGGGCAACGCCGTGCGCGTACTGCTAGTGATAAATATAAGAACTGTGATATTTAATTTTAAATATCTACACTAATATAATCGATGCCTCTTTTCCTTTCTTCTTCTTCTCTTAAAGAACCACAGTTTGTTACAAGCTTATTTTTTTATATTATTTATTTCTAAATATTTTAATAGCAAAAAAAAAATCACGTGAATGAAGTCATGTACAATAGTTAGCTGAAAATAAATTTGATGACTTTCAGGTATAACTGAATCTATTACCATTAAACAATAATAATAACAACCCTTCTTTATATTGGAGATTCTCTTTCAAGCAGGGGTCCCTGATACACGCCTTGTGTACCTAGTAGGCTTGCCAAATTTGACTTTTTTCCAAACAGCTTTGCCTTAGAAATTTTTATTTGGCCCTAATCTTATTTTTGGTTTTATTTTAATTTATCGGCATTAATAGCCAAAATGTCTCTACGTTGAATTATCTTTGTGTTTCTGCACATCATAGCAAAGTGCAGTAAAGCACCGGTTAAACGTTTTTCAAGAGACTGACGTAAAACGACGTATAAATGAATAGGCGTAAAATCGAAATTTTAACACAAATTTAATGCCACTCATGTAAATTCATTAAAAAGTGATAATTTTAAAGTTTTTTAAGATAGTACTAGTATTTATGACATAGTATGGAAACAATAATTTTAAAACCAAACGGTTATTATAAAAATGAGAAAAATCATACCTTTATAGCATATCTTGAGTACTAATTTTACATGTCTTATTTTATACGATTTATGCGATTAATTGTTAAAGATAAAGTTATTTGCAAAACGAAAGTTAGATCAATCGATTCATCATTTCTGTTTTTCATGCTTTTTTTTCTTTTCTTAGATACTCTGTCAATGTGCATGAAATTTGCTAATATAACTTTCGTTAATAAATCTGTGATAATCAGATCTGATATATTGTTGGCAAGCTAAAAGCCCGTCTTAGACGGGCTCAAATCTTTAAGAGAGTTTACATTCTTGAAATTTTTTTAGCAGTTTAAAGAAATTTAAAGCTCTTTATTATGAGTTAAGAATAACTTTAATTAATTCATCAAATTCATCCCATCATTTTCAATCCCAGTAATTTATTGCCAGAATAAAAATATTTTTTTTTATTAAATTAAAAAATATATTGCATAAAAGTTATGTTTGTTAACACATTAGTTGAGATATCCTGTTCTTGGTATTTCAGTTAATATTGGCGATAAATGAATTTTGTTTTAAAGCATTTAATGGGGTGTTTTAGATTTCATTTCATAAAATACTTTATTATGAACATAGCTATTGTACACATTTCAATCTGGATCGGATGTGTGTTCATGAACGAAGCCCTTGCCAAATGATAGCGAAAATAAGTGTTTCAATCAATAAATCAAACGTTGGTCTTTTTTGGACTTGTTTGCCATTTGATCTGACGACATTGTTCTTCAACCTTTAATTCGCCCCTGAATGAAGGTGACAGTAAGAGGAAGGCTATGTTCTGTATAGTTATGTCCAATTAAACAGTTCTGCATGTGATTTTACTGGACATAAAAGTAATTGCTATAAAAGGGCAGCGTTTAGTTTTAAATAACAATTACAGATATTCCATTCAAATACAACTCCATGTTTGAAACGAAAGTTGTTTAATTTCGTAAAGCCCTATAAGCTTAAGACGCATAGAAACGCGTGTTACGTCATTCATCGGTGATGCGGCTTCTCGTAGCATTCTACAATACTGACAATTTGAGTTACCTCACTTTGCATCTTAAAAGAATAAGCCTAAGACGCACAGAAACGCGTGTTACGTCATTCAACGGTGAGGCGGCTTCTCGTAGCATTCTACAATACTGTCAATTTCAGTTACCTCACTTTACATCTTAAAAGAAAATATTCATAAAGGAGCTCACCCATCTCGAGGTACTCTTGGAAGAGGCCTTCGTTCTCGATGAGCTGATAGTCCTCCTCCCAGCGAGTGAGTTTCACTGCAGAATTGAGCCTGGTCCTCTTCCTGTGAAACCATGCCTTCATCTTTCTGTAAAGAAAAGAAAATATTTATTCATTATTCAATATGTAATGGTGGGAACTGTTTACTGTCGGGCTAGGTGTTCCCACCAGGTTAAAGAATGTCAAATAGGTCTAGATAGCATTTGATAATGTGTTTTATAATGTATTTTATCGCATATTAATTAAGCTTACATTGATACAGACCACGGGGATTTTCGAGCCTCCTCATTAGTTCACTCTTCCCTACGGCATTTATGACATAACTCACCGCAAGTTATTTGTTTTCTTACAGCTCAACTGACGAGAATATACTATTATTTTGTATTCTCTTCGTCTACACTTTATTGCAAATGAATAAGTGTTGATTAAAAATTTTATTTCAATCAATTCATACTTTGCTTTCAAACTTCTCGATTACTTTGGATTAAAAAAAAAAAAACTTCAGATGCAAACAGTTGTGATGGCGCCATCTGTGTTTCTGATGCACAACTACTGACTGCTTTTTAGTCAAATTCTGTACTTTTTCCTCTTTTTGCCGCCGCGGCGGCCCCCAAGGAAAAAGAAAAGAAATATACTGTTCAGCAACGGATTCCGAGACTATCACTTTTGGACGATTTTACACCAGAAAGGGGTGTCAGGGAATGAGTCATATGAGCGTATTTCCGGAGTTCTTTGTTAGATCACGCTCAGTAAAAATGTAAACATCACTCTTCCATTCTTCACTTTCCCCCTATTTTGATGAAAATAACTCCGCCCGGCGCATGCACAAAAGCTCGGAGGGTTTCCGAATCCGTTGCTATACAATAGTTTTGAATCTTCTGAACCAGATTCCGAAAATGTTTGCATAAGAATTAGCACATAGCAATGAGTCACACCAAAGGTGAGGTAGAAAGAAGTAACCAATGAGGGAGATCGAAAATCTCTATGGTCCGTATCAATATAAGGGTAGTTAAAATGCGGTTGGCTCGGCTCTCGGTGGCCCTGTGTGTGCTTGGACATGTCGTCGCTGTTATATCAAAATGTCGCATGTCAAAAACGACACATTGCAAAACACACGAAATTTCGATATAAAAGCTGGAATCACTAGCGACATATGGCATTTTGTGACAACATAAACAATTTGAGAGCAGATGTAGCTAACCTATACCGGTATTTTGTATCAATAAAACTGTTAAGTAAGTTGGACAGACGGCATTTTGATAAAACAGTGACGATGTTTTTCTATTCATGGACTTTATGTTTTTCCTGGAAGATGAACAAATACCTTTATAATTGGGTTACAGAACGTTACTTACGTTACAGAAGCGTAGTCGTATGGTGTTACAGTAATGTGAGCGTCACGTAAAGATGTGAAATAGATATAGGTGTTGAATATGGCTTGCTTAACACACACACACACAAAAGAAACGGCATTTTTTTAAAGGCGCTAAAAATACGCTAAAAATATTAATTTTTTTAAAATCGAAAATATGGAAGTTGAAACTAGATCGTAAAAGCGTGTGGTGCTGATATAAATACTCCACGCAAATTGGAATTGTAGCCAAAATTATAATAAATTTTAATTTTTAGTGAATGCTTAGAAATTCTCTGTGATATGACATTGTGGCTTCTCATCATATTGTTTTCAGTGCCTCATGCTTGTACGATTTTTTGCTTTGATGTGCGTGTTTTTGGAAAAAAATACTTTTCAGGACACTAATAAAAACGCGTTTTCAAAAACATTTTTATTTTTATTATTTCTTACATTTAAGTTTTTAAATTTTATTATAATAAGGGAATCTTAAAAAACCATTTTTTTCTCAAATTCACTACTAAATGGCGGAATGCTTTGAAGTAAAAATTTAATCATAATTAATAGATTAACTGATAATTACATTGTAAAAATATTAAAATATGGCCTTGTCATGGGAACAGACAACATTATCAAATTTCAGAGCTCCAGTACATCAAGAACATAGTTAAAATCATTTACAAAATTCCAGGATACAAACATGAAACTAGTGAAGTTAAAGGAAAACCTGCAATGTTATTTCAAACAACAAAAGAATTGTTTATAACGTTACGAGCAGCAGCTACATGATGCGCTGCAAATTCTAAATTTAACTTGGCACCGGTCATTTTACGGCTATCCCGCGAGCATGTATTGACCCCATTGGATTTCATTACAGTCATTGAAAAACTTGAGTTCAGTTTCGAAAGTTGTTTGTTCCTGCTGTGTTCAATTGTATTGAGTATTGTATTTTTTGTTGGCAAGATGCCAAGATGAGTTTCTTTTCTTTTTTCCCTCCGGCTAACGTTGTATTAGGATTCTAAATGGGAAATGTTTCTATATAAATACTAGATAGATCGATGTTGTGAAAGAACGCACTTACGGAACGAGTATTTCCTGGGCATTATTGATGATCTGTTTACCGATCATAATGATGGCCAGTTGTTGAGCGAGTTCCATCAAGCAGCCACTGTTGCCGCACTGCAGGAAGAAAAAACATCTTAGAATGAACACCGCCAGGAAAATTTCATATTTTTCATATTCATTCATAGATACAAAAAAAAGGGGCAAGAAATGATCCTTGTGAAAGGACTTAAAAACAAGACAGGATTATAAGAAAACGAAAATTTTAAGTTCAAAATGTTACTTCAGATCAAAAGCTGCGAAGAGAAAATCAGTGTTATAAACATGTAGCGGAGAAAGGCAGAAGTATAAGAAAAGGACGATCTTAAATTTAAAACGTTGTTCCAGATCAATAACTGAGAAAAAAAATCAGTGTTTGGTTTATCCGTATAAACATATGGCGAAGAAAGGCGTAATTATACGAAAAGGATAATTTTAGATTTAAAACGTTATTCCAGATCAATAACTGAGAAGAGAAAATCTGTGTTTGCCTTATCTTTGTAAACATATGTCGAAGAAAAGTTTGAGTGTAAGAAAAGGACAATTTTATATTTAAAACGCTGTTCCAGATCAATAACTGAGAAGAGAAAATCTGTGTTTGCCTTATCTTTGTAAACATATGTCGAAGAAAAGTGTGAGTGTAAGAAAAGGACAATTTTATATTTAAAACGCTGTTCCAGATCAATAACTGAGAAGAGAAAATCAGTGTTTGGCTTCTCCGTATAAACATATTGTGAAGAAAGGCGTGATTGTAAGAAAAGGACAATTTTATAGTTAAAACGCTGTTTCAGATCAATAACTGAGAAAAGAAAATCTGTGCTTGCCTTATCTTTATAAATATATGGCGAAGAAAGACAAAACTTAAAACGTTATTCGAGATCAATGAAGAAAAAGAGAATAATTATTTAAAAAAATAAAAATTTTAATAGACCACGTTCTTAAAACGGACTAAAAAGTATAAAATAATTTCTTCTAGCCCCATACA
>BGPR01039331.1:0-14346 GCA_013235015.1 Araneus ventricosus
GTTTCAAAATATTCATTAAAACCTTTCATTGACTTAGTAATTGTTAACAAAATCCAGTACCCATATAACAAATAATAAGGTATGAAGAAAAAACGGATGTTTTAAAAAATTATCTGTCTAATTCGATAATTCTCATTTTTAATTAAAAGCGTTTTAGATCACTCAGAAAGTTGAATTTTGTGTATTATAATATTTATACACAGTAATTTTAGCATTAAAAAATATTAAACATGAAAACATTTTAATCCGGAGCAAAGCCAGGTATATCAATTAACAGTTATAATTAATAAAATTTAACAAAGATATTAACTATAAATTAATTAAATTAATTAGTCATAAATTAATTAAATTAATTATATATTATACCGTATAAAAAAAAGTGAAGGTGAATGCGGTTGATGGAACTCATAACTCTAAATGATTCTTGTTGTCAAAAAACTTCAATATAAAATAGTTTGTTATGATATGGTGACTCAATTACCTAATTGAAATTTCTTCTTTCTCAATCTTAACGAAGCTATGGGGAAATGATAAATTTGGGGGGGGGTATTGAATATCGCTTTTCAGCCATAACTTATAAGATAAATTTAGGCAGACAAAAAACTTTTAGTAGTAAGTTGTTCGTTATCATAAGGTGATAATTCCGTCAATTGAAATTTTTTTTTTCTATCTTTAGTCGAACAGAGCTATGTGGAATGATAAGTTGAGGGGATTGAAATGGCTTTTGTGGCTCATAACTTCTAAGAAATTGTGATTATCAAAAAAAGTTTCTACACAAAAGTTGTTTAGTTGTGATAAGGCAATAATTTTGCCTAATTTGAATTTTTCTTTCTATCTGAATAATAAGGGAATATAGGAATATGAAATTTTGTCCCCCACCATTTCCCACCCTTTGAGCTGGTTAGCCATCAGGAACTCCGGTCGAGATTTTCAACCTCTTACAACATACATCCGTCGCCAGTTAAAATCTAATCAAAATTACTCTAGTTATCGTTTACAAAATAACATCGGGCCAAAGCATTATACATAACTTCTCACTACTAATAATAAGGAAAAAAAGAACATTTTGCCTCTATTCTCATAAGTATTGGAGCCAAGGAACGAAGGAGGATGGAAGAAACTGCAAATGACGAGAGTTCTCAACGATAGGGGTAACATGCATAGGTTGAAACGTACTTTGGAAGTTAGGGGAGAGAGGGAAGGTGTGGATAAACACTTTCAGCCAACTCTACAATTGCAGCTATCGAAAAAGTTTAAATGCAAAAACTGTTCGTTATGATAAGGCAATAATTCGCCTAATTTGAATTTTTTCTATTTTCAATTGTAAAGGAATTATGGGAAAATGAAAAATTTCCACCCCCACCATTTCCACCCCTTTGAGCAGGATGGCTAGCTCATCTACGAACTCGACCAAGATTTTCACTATCTTTACAACATATCCCGTTGGTTAATATTTGACTAAAATTACTATTATCGTGTTCACAAGATAACATGGGAAAAAAGCGTTATATACAGTTTAGCATATTAACATATTATCACATACTATTATATATATATATATATATATAAACCCTTTTTTTTAACTTGAAGAGTGGTTTTGGGTTCTAGAGGTCATGATCGGTGAAGATATGCAGAAATTCTTCCGAAAGTCGTCATATGGAGAACTCATTGCATAGGTGATTCCTAAGGAATCTACTCATATCTTTCACCGACGTCTGACGCTGAGTGTCCAGAGTATTAAGGCAAACATTATGAATCGAATTGTTCGTTGAATGTTTTTTTCACTTATTCTTTGAGAAAAGAAATAAGTTTTTTCAATGGAGTCTTGAAGGAAGTAGAATAACTTTCATCATCGCTTAAATAACACTGACAATTCTCTTCTATTAATTCATCATGGATGGAATAATCTGTTACTTTATCTTCTTCACAGTTCAAATACAAGAAAGGAGGAAACTTTCATATTTTAGAGCGAGGAAAACGACATACAGTACAGTCTCCCCACAGCGAATTTCTCCCTATAACGAAATTTTTAATCGGAATGTTAAATAAAATTCAAAATATTCTCCATACAACGAAGTGGTTGTCTCCCTTATAACGAATTTTTTCGACCTTTATCTTTTCGATTTTTGTCATTTTTGAAGAAAGTTCAATTTCGTCGGAACAAATCGCTCACACGTGCCTGTTTCTGAACCACCGTATTGTTCATTCCAGCGATAACACATAACAATAGAATGCTATGTGAAGGGTAATGCAGTTGTGGGGACCTGGGTTTCTACAGAGGGATATGTTTATCCGTACTAGTACGTATTATTCTCTAAATAGGTGAATTGTCTTCGCTTTTGAGCAATTTATGTATACAATGAAAATGAGTATAATTTTATAACAAATTTATAATAAATATTACTTCATTTTTAATTGAAAGTCATAATTAAATACATTTGAACTTATCGCACATACTAAAAGGTTTGTAACATTACTTAAATAACTGCAAAAATCTCTATTCTCCGTATAACGAAATTTTCTCTATAGCGAATTTTTCAACTGGAACCAAGCGATTTCGTTATAGGGAGATTCCACTGTATTTGTATAACCAAAGCTTTGCATCGTATAAACGAAGCAGTTTATCATTACAATGAATACAAATGAATGAAACGGCGTATAATTGAGAAACGTATAAACGGTGTTTTACGGTATTTAAGATGTGAAGAACGAATACGTGCACAGTTTTATATCTAATACTTAATAAAAAAAAGAGTTTTTAATATATTTAACAGAAAACAGCTTTTATAAAAGGACTTATATTAGTGTACTTAGATAAACAGAAATTTATTTTAATTATTTCCTATTTTTTAGTCTTTAACCCTTTGAGATCCACGATGGTATCGTAGACGACTGCCTGACGTACAAGGGGTAGATCATATGTTATTCGTATCTGACGACATTTTATGTTGTGGTAAACTGGTATGAATAAAACAGTCTGGACCTCGAGTGGTTAATTTAGAATTCATCAGTATAAATATATTAAAAATTAGGTATCAGTATTTCTAAAACTAGCTATCAACCACTCACCTGGAATCAGAATTCCATTAAATTAATCGATTTACTGATAATTAAGTTCTGGGAATATTAAAATAGAGTATTTTCATCTACAACGCACGAGTGTGTAAAACTTCAAAACTCGAAGAGCGCGAGAAATCAATCAAAACGAGTACAAAATAGAAAGCATCTTCACCTTACGGCTTGCAGAGAGGAATTCCGAAAAATTTTGGAAGCATCTTTTAATCAGAAACCTAACGAGCAGCGTACATAAATGCGATAAATGCAATGGCGCGAATACAAATTAAATATTAAACAAAATTCAACGTCTCGTTTTATCTCCTAATTAATCAGCAAGAACGTGGAATATTACCGGCTTGCATCAGATTTTAAAGCCAATGGTCATTCGCCATTAATTCGTAGAACGCAACAAAAGACCGTTCATATAAAGACGCGACTCTTTTTCGAGTCGGGGACCTCGCGTTGATTCATTTCAATTGAGTCGATCACCTCATTCAAATGAACTGAAACAAGGACGATGGAAAGGATGTTTGAAATGTCAAACACGCCGAGAGAATACTTGGAACCACGAAGATTGGAACAAATGACAGTTGTTCCAACAGACGATTATATTTTTAACAAGTTGCATTCATTTACGGCGAAACGGGTCAGGCTGTTAACTAAGCGAAAGGGTAACAATGCAATTAAACTTGATAATTATCTGTTGGAATTTAAATGGCACAATTTAAGTGCAGTGAAACCTCTCTGCAGCGACCACCCTCCATTCTACGAGAAGGCGGCCGTTCTAAAAGGGGTTTCTTGTTTGGAGGTACAAAACGCGTATTTAAACAAACCCTAATCCGTTCTTTCTGATAAAGCGAATTTTAACCCTTTGAACGGCAAAAATATTTCAGCTGAATGCTTTGAAAACGGCCTCTCTGTAGCTAAATGGTGAACGCAAATGTTTCGGAGCCGGTTTTCGGATAATAAACAGAGAGCAACTTCCTACGCCGGAACCGGTTTTAGAATAGTCATCAGAGAGCGACTTTCTACGTTTCAGCCGGATGAAGGGTTAAGAATTACTGTTCGTTTCAAAAACCCCGAGACCAGCACTTTCGGACTACTTCACTACGGGAAGGGGTGACAGGCAATGAGTAAGATGACCGCATTTCCGGAGTTCTTTGTCAGGTCACGACTTTCGTCCGATTAAGCGGGGAACGTCTTTCCGCTCGTTATAGGTCGAACTTTGTGTGACAAAATACCGTCAGATTTGAATCGCTAATAACTACGAGACTAATAATGCGAAGAGAATGGTTGACCCCACAACGGATAGATCATATCTGTAAGAGTTTTTCGCATAGTATTTGTTTTGCCTGTGACGTCATCGCACCAGTGTAGGCGCATGCGCGCGATTGGTATGAATTAGCCTTATGCAAGGTTATAAATAAGTGTAGCGTGGAAACGCGTTTAACTAGGAGGTTGATTCTGGTGTCATTTTAAAGAGCTCGATGAGTATTACTAGGACCCAAAGTGAGACAATAAAAATATGTATCATAATATAAATAAAAATCGGTATTAAATTGAAAATTTCAAACTCCGCGTGTTTTTTTTATTATAACATGCAGAGTTTTCTTTCGAATGGTACGAAACTTACAGAATACTTGACAATACGTAAAAGAAACATTGTGTTAAAATTTGAATATTACGGGAAATATGAGCATTTGTAGTAAATAATGTTTTACTGCGCTTACGCGAAACGTAGTTCTATATATTGTCAACAGATGGCGCCATCAAAAGCTACTCTAAATAAAGCATAAGAAAGGCGCAGTTCGGGTTCGCGCCGTAGAGTTTTCGTGAAAACGTCGAAATAAAATCATAAAACAAGTATTTCGTATTTTAATTATCAATCTCTTTAATACAATATTTACACAGAATAGTATAATGGTTACTCAATAGATAAATCAAAGGTTTATCGCATGTAGCAAGAGTCTGTGGTAGCTTGTGATTTATCTATTCTGTAACCATTATACTACTCTGTGCAAATATTGTATTAAAGAGATTGATAATTAAAATACGAAACACTTGTTTTATGATTTTATTCCGAAGTTTCCACGAAAACTCTACGGCGCGAATCCGAACTGCGCCCTTCTTATGTTTTATTTAGTTAGTCTTTACAGCAAATCGATAAATGAAAATAAAATGTTTCTAAATACAGTTATGTATTATGTAAACATTTCCCCCTCCATTTTCACTTCACACATATTTGGTGGAATCAACTCCGCTTGGCGCATGCGCAACAGTGCGGAGGGTTTTTGTATCATAGAATGATCACTGTCTAAAATAAATAGTATAGTTAAAAAAAAAAGAAATTTTCGAATAAAGATACAAATTGTGCTTGCTTGGATCCTTCAGCTTATACGGAGACAACCTTTCTCCATTTTTTTCATTTCATCCGAAAGCTGATGGTCTGCCGAGGGTCGCAACCCATATCAGCAGCTTCTTTCTCCGAGTCCGAATCAGTGCCTGAAAGGCATAAATGGACTCTTGAGCACAGCCCCGAAGAGAGAGGCCGATCGAACTAAAAGGTCAGAGAAACAACGGAATATATTTCATTCAAATGGGTCTTGTGACCCACTTGCCCGCTCAGAAGGGTTTGAGAGGCCGTTAATAGAGGCTTTTAGCATAACACCTACGGGCCGAAAATCTCGAGCCAAACAAAAGTGGCCGTTAATTGGGTGGCCACGTAGAGAAGTTTGACTGTAACACCGATGTGAAATTTTTAAAGAAATCATATTTCTCGTGCAGTGCTAATTTTTAATTTTTTAAAAAAGCAAAGAAATAATAAACAATATTTCATCCTTTTTTTAGTAGGGATGGTTAATACCTGCGGGTTTAAGGGAAAATAGTTTTTTTTCGATTCACCGGTTTTTTTCGGTTATTTTTTTGTCCCGGTTATAGTCGGTTATTTTTTTTTAAATATTAACATTCAAATTTCTCTCTAACATATATATATCTGTTTTACCAGAAGATTTTAATTGTTCATGCAATGAATTTTAAGTTCATGCAATTTCAAATAATTTAAATTTACTTTTAGTAATTAATGTACTAATAATTTCCTAATACTAGCAGAAACGTATAACTGAATGGCGAGCGAGCGAAGCTAGCTGGTATCGCGTAATGATCCCCAAAGAATCACAACGTGATCCTTGGGGGATGACGAGAGGAGCGAGCAGGGTGTATATAAAATTTTACAACAACTGGCTAGGACATGCATTGTCTTCATTGTAGCGAGGGAAGCGAGCAGGGTTTGCAAGCCCCCTAGTTTTTTTGAAATCCAATAACCGGGTAGAAAAATTGGATCGGAAGATAGGCTCGATTTTAGGTTCGATTAGACTAAAATTTACCAAGTTATGAAGTTCTGAATTTCGTCATCTTAGGCCAATCAACGACAACCGCTTCCTCGAGGCGTCTGTTGAAGGGCGGATTACTGAAGGGGTCTTTATGAGCAGACAAATATTGGCCAATGGATTGATTTCCTCTATAATACAAAATTCAATATTAATACAAAATTTGGTCTACAAACGGAGTTTTTTTTATATAAAAAAACGAAAACCGGTTATTTTGATCTGTTATTAAAGGCCAAGTTAAACGGGAGGCGAAGAAAACCTGAATAACCGAAATCCGGTTATTTTCGCATAACCGCCATCCCTATTGACTGGGCATAATGCTTTAACGAATGCGATCTATAGGCGATATGCTAATATATATATTTTTTAAAATCGGAACTTGTAATGTTTTATGTGTCTTTCACCCACCCTGTTCTTCTCATATTGGCGAATGCACAGACCTGACAATTTTATTCCTGTTCACAGCATACACCCGTCTACAGTTCCAAAAATATTCTATTCGAGCAATCCTATACAAAGACACAGATCTTCCAAGCCGTCTCAAAAATCGGGCCCACAACACAATTTAATAGGAGGAGACACGTGCTACAGCTCCCGTGCACAACGTTCGGAAGGGTTTGTGATCTACTGTGTTGCAGCGAATCAGCTGCAGAGAAAATAAAATACTGATCGAGCAGCGCGATCACTATTTTCACAAATCACTCCGACGATGGTGTGAAAAACCACAAAAATGTGTGCCCCTTAAATCAGAACGATGTTATCGAGCCACGCTTAAAATTGCGAAAACAGCTTATGAACTGAATGGGAAGCCAAGACAGCATATTGTTTTGCTATTGCAAAAATAAAAAATATGTACCTGTCTTTGTAATATAGTTTTTGCAAAAATGCATGTTGTTGATTTTTGTTCAGCCGTGCAGGGTTCCCAACCTTCTTTCCCTCGCGTACCCCTTGATTAGTCCTTTTCATTTTCGAGTACCCCCTACTGTCATATCCCCCTTCCTCCAACCATCCGCCTCTGCAAAGAATGTTTAGGGCCGAGGTAAGCCGAAGAGTCAAATGGCTCGAATTAATAATACTTGCGGGACTTATTTGTGATTTTACATTTGATTCCATTTCTGCAATGGTATTATTTCCACGCTGAAACGAGTGAAACCAGTATTGTAATAATTTCGCATTAACTTAGAAGGATAGTTAAAAACTACACTTCCTTTATTCTTTTCTGAGTTTGAGGGTAGACTTGCGCAACTTTTACTCTTCATTTTCACATGAACATAGGGAACCAAAATTTTAATCCCTTATATGCCTAGTTTACCCTCCAGACGAGATGTTTCTCGCGTTCTTTTCTTTTACAAAGTTATTAATGGTTCAATTGATTGTAATGATATAATGAGCTCAATAGATTTCGCTGTGCCCGCCAGATTTTTAAGAAACCAGAGTTCCTTTCCAAATTTAATTATATTAACAGGTTCTCGTTATATAGGTTTTATAAATTTTTTAACACGTTCTCTGATGAACTCGACATTTTTAATATGTCTCTAGGTGCTTTTAAGTCAAGGTGTTTGCATCTTTTAAATACACGATATGTTTTATTTTGCCTTTCTACAACATTTTAGATTTTTACGCTATTTGATTTTCCGTGTTCTTATGTATTCGACCCGTTTTTCGGCGCCGTGTTTGATTTATGTGTGCATTAAGTGTTGCATTTTTTTTTTTTTAAATCTCAAGTGTGTGTTTACGTTTTTAAACTCCCGGTGTGTTTTTTATTAGACACGGTGTTTGCGTGTTTTGACTTTTTGACCCTTGTTTTTTGGAAACGAACTTAAAATTTTTAAAAAATACGGCTTTTGGTGTCATAGTGTGTCTTAAAGTTTTGTGATTATGTGTTTTCGTTTTAATTATATATACGTTTGCGTAAGTTTTATGATTTTATGTATCCTCTGTGGTCTACTTTTTGCTTTCTAAGGCATATTCTTTTTATTTATCATTGCGACTTTTGTTCTTTGTGTGTTTGTCAACACTCTGTAAATGGAGTTCTCTGTAGTGTGCTTTTCTTTAAATAAATAAATTATATGTTTTCTCGTGTCCGCCATTACCGCCTTTGAGTTCGCTTACCACAGGTTGCGCACCTCTGATCTAGATCCGTTTGATAACTGGAACTGCCGTGCAACTATGAAAGACGCGAAATTATAACGTCCGGTCTTGGAAGTAACGCTCGAGTGTCGTTTGGTTCCAGCAATAATTAGGAGTTACTACACATTTTAAAGCAGAGTAACGGAAGACGACAACTCGTTTCACGAAATTAATTTATACTTATATCCAGGAAGGAACGCGCTTGAAAGCATCAATTAGAGATGAGGGAAATTTCTGTCTTTCAATTAAAGTGTGAAAAAGATAAAATTTACGCCGCCTTTCCCGAAACTGCTTTCTCTGTAAAATAGTACGAATGCTGTACACTCACAATTACCGACTCATTAGCAATTATGTATTGTGCAGAGCCATTGCTGAAAAAATTTATTAAAATTTCATACAGTTTTAGATCAGGGGAATACGGGACCAACAAATTCGGAGTTGTGGATACTTACATTAGCGATGGGGAAAACCTACCGGTTTTAATCGAAAACCTCTTTTTTTGTTTGTTTGTTTCTGTTACCCGGTTTTTTTTGTCCCGGTTATTTTTTTTAAAACCCAAGAAAACCGGATTGAAATATAGGTTCGATTAGACTAAAATTTACCAAGTTATTAAACTTTGAATTTCATCATCTTAGGCAAATCAACGACAACCACTTCCTTGAGACGTCTGTTGGTAGGCGGATGACTGAAAGAGACTTTATGGACATATAAATATTGGTCGATGGATTGGTTTCCTGTAAAAGACATATTAATACAAATAATTTCTACAAATGACGTTTGACGTTTGTTTTTTTGTAATTCCCCCGAAAAGTTATTTGAGCGGTTATAACCGCCAGGTTAAACAGGAGGTGAAATAAACCTGAATAACCGATAACCGGTATTTTCATTAACAACCGGCATCCCTACTTACAGGTAATATGCCTTTAAAGCAGCCTCCCCAAAAAAAAACGGATCTGTGTTCGATGCGCACAGGCACATTTCCGCACACATTAACTAGTGGAATTTGCGCACACATTGTAGGTTTACTAGATCGCAATTACCTTTGATAGGAAAACTTGGCGAACAACTAGAGGGGGCAATAGAGAATGCATACTTAAGAGAGTGATTAACGTGTGAGGGTTCTTTTCTATGAGATAATCACCATTTTCACAAGGGAAAATTTATAATTACATTATTCATGTATTTTCAATATATTTAATATAACAATTTATTTATATGAATTATCTAATGTTTAATTTAAATTATATCCGTATTAGTCACTTGTTTGAAAATAACACTTATTAAGGTTCTTAGCATTTTCCCACTGAAGCATCATTGTGTTATCAGGGGCACGAAGTGTCATTCTTCTACCGACATTGATTGATTGCCATATGTCAAAGGTTTTCAATGTGCCAAATCATATAGACATCGATAAAGTTTACAATACTGCAACCATTCCAACGCTTGTGCGCAAAGAACACTACTTAATGACTTATCGCAAATGCGACTGTGAGCAAGTTCCACAATATCAAAAAAACATCGACATAGAGCAATTTATATAGCATTAGGTTGAAAAGATTTGATGCTCTTATCCTCAGTGATGGCGAACCTCTTTGAGAAGTGGCTCAAATTTTGCTCATTATTTTAACGTAGGACTGCGTTCCTCCCATTGGGATCTCGGGAAGGAATTGGATCCGCACGCCAAAACGCCACAGAAAACGTTGTATGAGAGATCCTCTATCTCTTCGGTAAATTACATATGCTAAAAAACATAACCATACGCTTACTTAGAGATAAAGGTAACAACAGAAGTTACAAAAAAGAATTGAAAATAGGAATTGTAGTTCAGCGACTACTGAGTTGCAGTTGGGCAAAAAATGCATGAATTGGTGACGTCAACACGCATAGTGGTGCGCGCATAATTGGCTGACGCTCTGCTTGCTACTTTTCGCGAGCGAGATTTCTGACTGAGATGAAAAACAAAAGTTTAGTTTAGTTACTAGTTATATTAACGTCCCGTTTTGAGCAACATGAGGGCTATTTCTGGGACGGACCTCGGTTTTGAACCGGTCAGATGACGAGGACGACACCTGAGCTGGCACCCCTCCAAACTTCCACCACGCCACACCAACGGGAGGATGCTCTGACCACTACGCAAGATTTAGCGTGCAAAGTCCCATACACGGCGGATCTTCAGTGGAATCGGGTCCCGAACCTGGAACCCTCCGGCCCCAAAGCCGAGATTCCTTGGCCAATTACCACTAGGCCACCGCGGCCTCTCATGAAAACAAAAGAGAATTGAGAGTAACGTCGAGAAACAAGAGAGCATCACGAGTAACAAAAGAGTATCGCGAGTAACAAACAGAAACCGAGAAAGAAAAGAGTAACGCGAGTAACTTCGAGAAACAAAAGAGAATCACTAGTAACAAAAGAGTATCGCGAGTAACAAACAGAAACCGAGAAACAAAAGAGTAACGAGAGTCAAGTAGCCCAACGCCTTTAACATCAGCGGCTGTTTGAAAAAGACAGCCCTCCCGTCATTTTTTTAATACTCCCCGTGGGTCACAAAGTCGCTTGGAAAGAGGGAAGCACAAAAGGGCACCAAAATTTTTGAAATAATAATTCCGAATAATTGCGAGCCGGTACGTTGCTCTATGATGCAGCGAATACGTGCGCCAAGTTTATAACCGACTGACAAGGGTCACACACAGGTGCAGTGAATGATTCGAGAGAAAATCAGTTAGCCAACGTCCACTTGGATTTTTTTAATAAATTCGTCACGATTTGTATGCATTTATATTTCCAATTGTCTGTTCTTTGTTTCATGCAGCTCAGGGGTCGCCCTCGTCATCTGACCGCGGTTCATCCTTCCCAAAATAGCCCTCGTGTTGCTTCAAAACGGGACGTTAATATAACTAAATTAAACTTTATTTTGTGAAGTAAAAGATAAGTTTATAGAAACCAACTCGCAGGTGATTTAAAAATCCTTCGTGGGCCCATGTCTGACTAGAGGGGGTCATAGGTTCGCCCCCACCGATCTATATCAAACAAGTGGGGTATTCTCCCTACGACACTTCCACACCATACGGCGCATTTTGTGTTTAGCTTCGTAGTACAGTGAAAAGAATCGAGTGCATTCTGCATGCAAGCATATCTAATATTTATGCCTGACAAGAGCATGACTTCAACTTATTTATTGTTATAACAGTGTATGATATCAGATGTTGACTTGCTTTGAATTTGATCGAATATCAGAGATGAGTACGAGTACGGTGGAACGACGTTCAGTTACGTTGTACGCAGATACGGCGTGTAATAGTTGTTTTTTAGTGTTCTAATAAATGCTTGTTTAGTCTCAGAAGAAGTCTTACGAATGTCAATCAAAAAGCCGACATGCGTATCTCCCCGTTCACAGATTAGATCCAAATATTGACAAAAATATGCGATTATCGGCGTCGAGACCACATACCAAATTTCATTTGTGCAGCCTGTTGCATTTGAGTTATCGCGTTCACGAACAGAAAGTGCCACAAACAATCAACAAATTGTCGGAGTCTGAAACGTGACAAACATTCACAATTTTGGTGATGAAATACGTCAAATGTTAGCAAAGAAGCTCGTTGCGTTTTCTGAGTTATTGTGCTATTCGTTGATGGATTCTGTTCCTAATTTGACAAATTTATGAAATTTTTTCTTTGTATAAAAGGAAGTAAAAATGTTAATTTATTTTCTATTTCGGTTGCTTTAATGAAGGAGTACTAAAAACTTTGGTTGGTTTGTTTGATTATGTTTTATGGTCGAGGGGCCAACTTGCCCATACTGCGCCAAACGTTCGTTTGTTTTCCAATTCAGATAAAATTTTAAAAACGTTACAATTACCAAAATTAAAATCATTTTGGTGAGTTGAACATCGCTTAAAAATGAACGAAAAGATAAAATGGGGATAAAAATTTTGTCGAAAAATATTTTATTGATAGTACAATAGGACTGTAGCCACCAAATCTACAGTAATATGCCATCTCATCAGAAATTCGATATAAATTTTGCCGCCATGTTTAAATATATTCCAAATCAACTTGCATTTAGAGTAGTCAAAAGCCATGTAGAAAAACTTAAAACAAGCTCTTTAGGTATAGAATCGAGTGAAAAAAAAAATGTGAGAGAGAAAAAAAACACCGATAGACGCATAAATTAATGGATGTAAACATTCAGTGCGGTCACTGCACTGCTGAATTTTCACGAAGTGTGATGTAATGACGGAATCATTTGCCTCCAAATGAGTCAAACGCAAACAAAAGCTGGAAACGTCGTGACAGTGACATCACCGTTATTCAGGTATTACTCACTATCAGAGGGATAATCTGATTTGGCGATTTTTCGCCAAGACGTGGCTTCCTTTGTAAATAACTTCCGAGATCGTGTTTCGAAGGTCATGGGTAAGTTGTGATAAACAAATCACGAGCGAATGAGAAACCATAAAACACCGAAATAAAAAACTCACTAAAACCAAACCACAGGCTGAAACTCGCTTATTTCGATCGTAAAACGTTTAGTGCTAAGTTGTGCAAGTGGGGATAAATGGGAAAGAATTCCCTTGGGACATGTAATTCTGCTTGTTTTTGCAATTATATGTATACGAATTATATGGAATCGTTTTTACTTTCTCGTATACGAAGTATACAAAGAGAAAGAATTGTAATCGTTAAAAAAATTCGAACTCGAGATGTTGACGAATCTCCACGTTTTACACCGATCCTCCGTTTTACTCCCCGAGTCCGAAAAACACAATTTTGGAATTATGTCTGTATGTCTGTGAACACGATAACTCGAAAACTATTAGAGATATAGGGATAAAATTTGGTATGTGGTCTTTAAACATAATTTGTAAGTATCTATCAAAGTTTGGACAAAATCCGTCAACGGGAAATCTGTCTGTCTGTATGTCCGAAGTCATGCGAACACTATAACTCAAAAACTTGAATAGCAAGATGGATAAAATTTGGTACATAGTTTTATCGTCATGAATGTAGGTCCGCATAAAATTTTGGGCCAAATCCGTCAAAAGGTTGACTGTCTGTCGGCCTGTATAATTTACCATTGAAACGCGCATGCGTTCGGAAGCAATCGTCTGTGCTCGCGAAAAGAGCTAATTACGTCAGTTTGTCCTTGAGACGGCAAGAGTGAAACCTAGCAGTGTGCGATAGATGCGTTTTAATCGGTACGCATCTCTTTGAATTCTTTACCCAGATATTTTTCAATCACTATAATGAAAAACCTTCCGATAGTCATTGGATTCTGGATAACAGTAGGTTCGAATTTTTTTAGCCACGCGGGGGAAGGGGAAACGGCACCTTTTGGGGGAAGTATACGAGAAAGTTTAGGGGAGAACACTCCCGCTGGTTTTAATTAATATCATTTGGGGAAGTATTTATGGGAATGTACAAATGAACAAGTGTACAAACGTGCTTGGAAGTAAAAGAAGTTCTTTTCGAAAAAAGGAAAGCCATTGTAAGTAATATGATGTGCAGTGAAGTGATATTACAAGCGAAATCACATTAACCCCTTGCCTTACGTTTCTGTTTCACCTCCTCATTAGATGCCGCCACCCGTTTGATGTATTTTTGATTATTTCAATCTATTTAAGATGGAAAAGGATACTCGAGACATTGAAGCGTGACCGGGGGATTTTTGTATTTTAAATTAATTGTTACGTCGAATCAGTGGCGAATCTAGGATTCGGGTCTCGGGGGGGCTGAGGTCATAAAAACTTTGTATCGTCGTGACGAATGTCAAA